>JABYQR010000256.1:0-69217 GCA_022592445.1 Cytidiella melzeri
TATGTGGTATCATCCCATTGAAAGTTGAAGGTACATAAGAAGCCGTTTGAGGGGGCCGAGGTCAGCACAACCGAACACGCCAGTATCGATATCGAATTCGTGCAAATGCATGGTTCAATCACTGCCGTCACCGTCTCAGACACTCTCACCACCGTTTTTTTGTCACGATCGTCCCGCGCTCTGACTTGTTCTCGGACCCACGCCGGCCTCGCCGCCCAAACACGGTGTTATCATCCTCGGAACTCGAAAGAGGTGCATACGGCTGTTGGCAATGGAAAAAAAAACGATTCTCACCGCTTGTTGGGGTTTGAGTAGGCGAACAAAGCGGGGAAAGAAGCAGAGTAGGACTACGTTCAATGTATCTTCACCGCTGCGCTTTGCAAGGGCGTCTTACGCACTGACTGCTAGCTGATTTTCTTGGTAGGTTTAGTTGGAGGGTCGGCGGGCTTGCTTGTCGCGGATGACGGACTGTTTTATTTGGAGCTTTTGCTATCGTCCCCGACGAGTCGTAGGCTGGCGTGTTGTGGATTTGTAGAGTATTCTCGTCATGCTCTGTATCAACGTTCGCACTTGATCACAATTGAATCTTCTGTGCAGATTTTTCTCTCCGTCATTGTTGATGTCAAAGCATGGTCGGATGTGTAGCTGGGGCCGAACGTGAATGTTCAAGTTGCAAGATATTCATGTCGACCATACCCTACAATCTAAACCGTGTACGATAGACTGAACGGAGTCACGTATGATATTTTACAGGGAGGACACGACATGTACTACAAAATGGCAAACACAGAGGGCGGGAAGTCCAAGACAGCTCGCGACATAGAATAGGAACCAGAGGGCATGCTTCAATGAGCGAATTTTTTTTAGTAGTAGTAGTAGTAGCGAGAGACAGGGAGACGGCAGTGCTCGAGAGAGGGCTGGGGGAAATCTAGTCACTCTGGGAAACCGGGACTTTGACTTTTCTGCGTCAGTGCGGAGGGCAACTGAGAAGAACATTACAGAGCACGTCTGTGGGGACCGACATGGTTCTACCGCTGCCTCGTCCCATAGGCCCAGGGAGGCACATTATAACTGTTGGGGAAAGACGAAGACTGGCCCTGGGTGTCTGGCCTGTATGGAGAAGTACTGCCAGTGCGGGGGTAAGGGGTACCTGGGCGAGATCGTTGGGAGTTTACTGGCGGGTCGTGAGGGGAGCGAGACCCTTGGCGATACTGCGGGGGTTGTTGGACATAATGATTGGGGTTGGGAATATACGGGTAAGGTTGAGAGGAGTGAGACCCTTGGCCATACTGCGGGACAGCGGGTGGTGGGACATAATGATTGGGGTTGGGAATATACGGGTAAGGTTGAGAGGAGTGAGACCCTTGGCCATACTGCGGGACAGCGGGTGGTGGGACATGATAGGGGTTAAAGGCTGGGGGTTGAGGGGATTGAGACCCTTGGCGATACTGCGCGGGTGGTGGGACATGATAAGGGGCTGGGATGGGAATTCCTTGGGGGTTTACTGGAAGCGGGTAAGTTGGGGGCTGAGAGTAGTGAGGCCCTTGGCCATGCTGCAGGGCAGCAGGTGGTGGGACATGTGGATTGGGGCCTGGGATGGTATATCCTTGGGAGTTTGGTGGATGGGGGTAAGTTGGGGTCTGAGAGTAGTGAGACCCTGGGCCAAACGGATTATGATGTGCAGCGGGATTTGTGTGCGCATATGCTACTGGACCCTGGGGTGGGGCATAGTGGGTGTGCGGCAATTGAGCACTGTTCCGGCCTCCAGAGTGTGATCTAAGAATTGAGGGTCGACTTGGCGTAGAGGGAACTTGGCATAATGCACAATATTCCCCATTGACTGGACCAACGTGTGGTGAGCCATCATGTAGACCTGCAAATCCGCGCTGCATAGGGACAGCAGACACGGGCACCATATGGAGCATGCCAGTAACAATAGCGGCAAACAGCACGAGAGGGGTCGAAAAATGCATGGTAAACAAAAATATAGGGTGTTTTGACGGCGTTTGAAAAGACAATGAGCCAGCTAAGAAGATAGTTTTGAGTACCATGACCCAAGGCATGAACAACTATGTACTTACCGACCAGCGCGGAAGGAAACTTGGGGGAAAATGCAGCTATGGGCTTAGTAGCTGGGTGGCAAGGGGCTTTATATAAACTTGGGTGCTCAAACAGGGGAACTCTCCTATCAGACTCCTGTACTATTCGTCCTGTGTTCTGGGTTGCCAATCTGGGTGACAATGAAGATTGGTGTGCAACAGCACTGCTAACGTGCCAAGGCCATCACTCTCTGCTACCATCAACGTTGCAGATACATCTATCTTCACTGCCTTGACTGCCTCTACATGTCACTGCATGGCTTGAGTCAGCCGTAAAGATGAGCATAGGTGTGGGTCAACTTGTGTATTTACCTGTGGAATAGGTTAGCTGCAGGTGCAGGCCTGCCATCTAGAAAGTATAGGTTTACCTGTGGGTAGTACTGTCAAAGCGAGATTGTATCGCTGATTATCGGACATCAGATCTATGGACAATGTAGATTAGATATGTAGATAGATAAGCACAGATAGTACATAGCATGTGATTCCACCATCCTTCTGGTCACACACGATGCGATACTTGCACCATATGGCATCGTGTTCCAGTAGTTTCCATGACTGAATAGCAGAAGTACCATGAGGCTTCTGCATGACTCATATTTCATATACCAAATGTATTGAGCTTACTAAAGGCTCAGTCAGCACCATTCAGTTATGTAGGATGCTCAGTCATCGCTTACATTCTCTATTCAGTAGTATTAGCAAGCAGGACTGTGCATTACCAATCATTACTCATAGGATTACCAATCCTTACCAATCCTTACTCATATGACATTACTGTAGCATTAGTAATCTAGTTACAGACATGTATATATACAGCTCCTAGAGAGCAGAGAAATAACAAGACACTTACTCCCAGAGTTAGTTGACTCTCCTAGTCATCCCCTACACTCGTAACTTTCAAACACCTCGCTCAATTGTGTATTTTTTCCAGTTCTCGAGAGTGGTCCGGTAGTTTTTGTGTCGTTTTGTGAACATCTTCTCCGTAAACTCTTGTTGAACGTGCGCCCCAGTTTGGAACTCACTGATAGCACAATCAATCTAAACAATACATTAGACAGTGTCAAAGAGGAACAGAGGAACGTACAGCGGTGATAATCAACGCGATAGTTGGCAATGGGATACCGCCCTTGGATGCATTAAAGCAGTCGCTGTAGACAATGCCCTCGTCTTTGGCATTGCGGAAGAAGGCTTGGTTGAGGATATCCTGCAGCAGCTGATTGCGGAGCATGGTTCCTGGCCCACAAGAAGCAGGATCCTATGAAAGAATGTCCTGTCTCTGAGTGTCGCATCTGCTCATGTGACAAATTGACTGCATACCTTGTATTAAACGCGTGCCTATCTGTCAGTGCCTTGTACCTCTTGCAATTCTTCTCGCAAGTGAGCGCGGTGTTGTCATTGTCCAGAAAATGATAGTGCGACTTGACTCGGGCGCGCGCAAGAGTGACGACTTCTCCACGGAGTTGAGAAGCACGACCCTTGATCTGGCAAATGGAGCGTCAGCAATGAAGTCTGACCAGAACACAAGAACCACGAGTCATGTACACACCAGCTTCAGGTCCTTCTCGTCGATGTTCACGGCCTCGCAAACATGTTAAAACTATATAATATAATATGATATGATATGTAGTTTCCCACGCCTTATTACAAGGACGCTTTAGGTAGCAGAGTTCCCACAGTCTTAGTATGGGAATTATGCAGCCGTATATGGAAACTCTAGTAGTAACCATCACATTAGCTGAGACGTACAGATATGGGTTGTAGTAGTACTATACATATATGTACGCCTGTGTTCTAGTAGCATAGGAAATGACATGGAAAGCACGTATGACTCCAGAGGATGCCTAAAGCATACATCTGAGGACAAGTACTAGCATGAGTCATTTACTCATTATGTACGCCTCTGGTACAAGTGCTGAACCTAGTCATACAATGAGTCATGCATGAGTCATGCATGAGTCATGCACTTAGTAGTACAGTAGAATAGCTGAAGTAGACATGTATAGTAGTCGCTTACATAAGTAGATACAGACATGTATATAAGCAGAGCTGCTGAAGCAGCAAGAAGAATAAGACTCATCTTCGAAGCTTAACAGCCTCTACCCCTCGCACACATATTCCACTTTGTTAAAACACCTTTCTGCTTGCAGGCCTGCATGAATGCAATCATGGCCATGTTATCTGCATCCACTCCGGGGAAGGCCTCGTCAGTAGCAAGGGCTACTTGGAAGTTTGTACAAGCTTGGATCACAACACCTCGGTGCACCAAGTCTTCAATGTCGCTTGCTCTAGGGCGGACAGCCTTGACTCTCTTCAGGGCCTGCTCAAGAACGTTGTTGTCGCCATCATTGTTGTTGTCAGAAACCTCGACAATAGTTCGCTTGGAAGCCGGTCCAATAGCGGAAGGTGCTTGAAGTCCACCAGCAACTGCTTTGAATCCAGCGACTAGAGTGGGGACAGGTGGAGTTGGAGCTTGAAGATGTGCACGGCGTACAAGAGGTTGGCAAGGGGTCTGAAAAACCTCCTCCTGTGTCGGAACAGGTGTGGCGGGGCGAGGCGGTGCACGGCGGACAAGGTTGGGGTTACAACGCGTAACTAGTGGAATCGCCGTGTCGACCTCAATCTAACAAGTCATATTACTAGCAAACATGTATGGGAATAATTGAATGGATGCTCACGTTGCTATTCATGTGAACTGGGCCAGCATACCCACTGTTATTGTTGGTATTTAGTTCTGCGGGCAACTCTCCAGTCGATGGATCAAACTGAAGCCTGGCCGGGGCAGGGGTGTTTGTGGGGCCTGTCTGGGTAGAATCCTCGGTCAATAAGCCAGACTGATAAAGCCCGACTGGGCTGTTGGTGTGCGCATCGCCTGATTGGGGGAAACTCTGCGCTTGAAGAGCAGGAGGATAATTTTTGTCCCCAGCAACTGCAGTAACTCTACGAGCGCGCTGAGCATTTGCACGCGCGACTGACTCCCCTAAGTGAGAAGGCATCAATGGTGCTCCAAGTGACGTGGCGGAGGGTGTGGTACGTACGCCATGTCTGCAAGCGCAGAGTTTCTTGACGTTGGCAAAGACCTCTACCACGAGGGAGATCCGCTTGCAGATCTTGTTCGAAGTCATAGTAAAAGGAAGCGTCATAGTGATGAGCGAGCAATAAAAAAGGTGAGGACGTTGAAGAGGCACTGGTGAGAGAAGCTGGGAACTTTCCTGCAAAAAGCGAGCACATTTTTATACTGGTATTATGTACTCGTAGTTCGCCGGTCACTCCGTTTGCGTAGCAGTGCATAGCTGTTGTAGTTGTCTGTAGCAGTCAGTATGTCTACCAATGACGTGTCAAATTTGCATGGCATTTGCTAGGCCGCCACAGGTGGAGCAGCGCATGGAAACCCAAGAGTTGCAGCTGCGGGTGAATGGTATATTGCAAAGCTCATCTCAACACTCACCTGCAGCGCATCTTCCCCCTTCATCAACGACCGACACTATTCCCCATATATTCACTTGTTCCTATTGCCTGCAGTCATTTCCCGTAGTCGAGGGCCTTCGACGTCACTTGTCTCACTCATCGGACTGTCGGCGACAGCACTTTCGCTCTGTTCAACAGAAATTTAGCAGGCAGCAGCTACGTCAAGGGGTGGCTCAGAACGAACCTGTCTCAGGGCCAAGCCTTTTAGCAGCAGATCTTTCTCTCGAAGGACAAGCAGCTTTTCCGGAAGCGCAGGAAAATTTGGTTGCTATGGATGTGGATGATACCAATGCCAGCTCGCCAGAACAACCAAGAGCAGAGGACAGAGTTGCTGAAGAGGGTGGCAGAGAAAGTGCCAGTGGATGTGCCAGAGGCCCGGAGTCTGACTTTGTGTATGTGAAGCAGTTTCCGCTCGAACGACAGGCTGGGAAAGTTTACGGAGAGGCTGAAGCATCATTTGAGCGCGTGTTTCAAAAGCAGAAGAAAGAGGGAACAGGTGTACATGGACCTTTTATAGACAGCAACGAATGGGACTTAGCAAAGTGGCTCTCAAGGAACGTAGGCCACAATCAAGCCGACAAGTTTCTACACTTACCCATTGTAAGCATGCGTTCAATTAGATTGTTCCTCGACTCACCTACTATGAAACAGATCAAAGAGCGTGTAAATGCCTCCTTTGCAAGTAAAGATCACCTGTTGAAAGCCATTGATGCATTACCAACAGGAACAAGTTGGAAGTCGCAGCTTTTGAAGGTCACAGGAGACTTAAAAAGTGATGAAGGAGTGGAGATCACAGAGGAGCTCGAGCTGTGGTTCCGGGATCCCGTTGAGTGTATTTGCGAACTGATTGGAAATCCACGATTCCAGGGGAAAATGTTGTATGCACCGGAGCAGCTGTTTGAGGACCCTAAGGAGGAGCACAGAGTATGGAACGAGATGAGCACCGGGGACTGGTGGTGGGAAACACAGGTGCGTGAGCATTTATCTGGATCTGTCGTCAATTGTTGACTACGTCCTTATGCAGCTGAACTTGCCTAATGGCGCAACTTGTGCACCTGTCATTGTCTCATCCGATAAGACCAAGCTATCGCAGTTCCGCGGAGACAAGAGCGCATGGCCAGTTTATCTTACTCTAGGCAACATCAACAAGAGTATTTGTCGTCAGCCAAGTGCTCGAGCAACAATTCTGTTGGGTTACATACCAGTGCCCAAGCTCGACTGCTGCACCGAAAAAGCCAAGAAAGCGACGCGGTATAATCTTTTCCATCGATGCATGAGGCTGATCTTCGAATCACTGGCAAATGCGGGCACCAACGGAGTGATGATGACCTGTGCAGATGCAAAGGTACGCTGGATCTTCCCTGTCCTTGCCGCGTACGTTGCAGACTACCCAGAACAGTGTCTCGTGACTTGCTGCATGGAGAACCACTGTCCCGAGTGTCCTATCCCTGCTGATCAGAGAGGGGAGCATCAGGATAGTGAAGCCTACATCACTCGAGATCAGGACAGTGTTCTGAACTTACTCCGAGAGGATTCACTTGGTAGCCGCACGGTCAATCTCAAGGCTCATGGTCTTCGTCCGACATATCCTCCGTTTTAGATTGATCTACCCCGTTCCAACATCTTTACATGCTTCACACCCAACCTCCTTCACCAGCTTCACAACGGTGTCTTCAAGGACCATCTCGTACAATGGTGCACAGAGCTGATAGGCGAACTTGAGCTAGATGATCGATTCCGCGCAGTACCCACTCACCCGAATCTTCACCACTTCAAGAATGGCATCTCTTCTGTGTCGCAATGGACTGGTTGCAAACACAAGGAGATGCAGAAGGTATTTGTTGCCATTATAGCGGATGCAGTCAAGCCAGAGGTTGTCAGAGCTGCATCTGCCGCTATCGACTTCATATACTTTGCCTCATGCGAGTCGCACTCTTCCCACACTCTTGACAGTCTCCGCGCAACTCTCTCTACCTTCCACGCTTACAAGGACATCTTCATCCGGCTTGGTGCACGCAACCCAGAGCATTTCAACATTCCAAAAATTCACGCGCTGCAGCACTACGCACGAACCATTCGGATGCTTGGTTCTGCAGACGGATATAGCACAGAGGCACCCGAACGACTCCATATCGACTATGCCAAGGATGCCTACCAAGCGAGCAACAAACGCGACTATGTGATACAGATGGTGAACTGGCTACAACGTCAAGAGGCAGTATACTTCTTTGACAGCTACCTCAAATGGGTCTCAGGACGATCTGGTACGTCTAATGAACTCAAAACTCCCTCTGCAATCAGCAAATCTGGGCGAATCATTGTTCAAACCTGTCCCTCTGGCTCTATCCCCGCTGCGCAGTCACGAATTGCCAACAACCACTCGCTAGAGCTGAAGAACATACCAGCCAGCCAAATCATCTCCGACCATCACGCAGGCCAGTTCATCCACGCCCTCACAAACTATCTTCGCGCAAACCACTGTGGCATCACTCCCCAATCCTTCGACACTTTTGATCTCTACAACCGTGTCTCCGTAGATCTCCCTATCATTCCGGAAACCAGCTCGTCCCACTGTGCAGATGTTGTCCGCGCAATTGCTCCTACACCACGTAAGGGACGCAAACCGGCAGAGCCTGGTCACTTCGACTTTGCACTTGTTCGAACGAATGAACCAAACACGCACACTATGCACACCGCCCTATCTGGTTCGTAACCATGTCTGCCTCAATGTTTAATGCCTTCTTATCATTGAAGACAACAGGTCTTCGAGTGGTGCTTGTCTGAGTGCTATTCTCACTGCCCACATACTTTCACATCGACATCTCCCATCCATTAGTGTACGTTGAATGGCTTACTCCCTTCCGTACACCAAACGCAGATCACGGTCTCTTTACCCTCTCACGATCCACGCACATGCATGTTTCACACACCAAAATCATACCTGCCAGTCGCATCACACGGTCCTGCCACCTGGTTCCTGTCTTCGGTCGCGTCAAGGATCCACGATGGACCTCGGAGAACGTTGTTGATGTCTGTGATTATTTTTATTTTAACCATTACTTTGATCATCATCTCTTCGCAATGATCAAGGCGCAGCGCCGATATTGTCTCTAATGTTGCAGTTGCTTTATATAGCGCATGAGAGCGTCCGTAGTAGTAGCACAAAATGAATAGAGGATTTTAAATAATGACATTGATGTAGCCTACAGTACGCAACCGAGAAAGTGATTCTCTACATACTGCTATCTGAACACCCATAGCGGACATAGAATTTTTCGTGCTACATCGTCCTGACCACCTTCCTGATGGTATGACCCTCTTGTCTCCCAAATTGCAGGAATCTAATGGCAAAAATAAACTGAATGCAATGAACACAACTATGGCATTACACTGGCTTTGTTATCAGCCCCTTGAGACTACTAGTTTACCTGATTCTGCGCTCAGGGTATAGTTTTTGACGCTCAAACAAGATAGTGCTATCTTGTGTCAATATTGTGGTCCAAGAACAGTGACAATTGGAGTGGAATTGAGCAGATTATAGCTAATTTACTGAAAAAGTCGTTCAGACAAGAATTAAACTCTGCTCTTGTACTTGCTGACACTGAGCAAGATGATGTCACATTCTGGACAGGCACTCACATGTATTGTGGACATCTACAATCAGTCCTTGCTCTCTGAGCTGAGTTTACTATTAAATCACAGTCTATTGTAGACATGTACAGTGATCCACAAACCTATGTGCCCTCTGAGAAAGAATCACCAGTGATTTGGGAGCTGAGTCTTGAAGGACATTTCCAACCCCTCTATTACTGGAAGATGTACAATTCTTGTTGCATCAGCAGTGAGCACTGCAAATGATTGTTTCACAAGGTTCCCCAAACATCAGTTGCTCTCTGAGCAAAATCAATCATCAGAACACAGCCTTGTGGCAGTTCCAATGTGGCTGAGGCAGTTCATACATCGACAGGACACATGTAACTTGATCTGGAAGTTGATCAAGTTTGCATTAGCAGTGAGTGCTAATGAACCTAGAACTGGTTGGTCTTGTTCAGAGTAAAGGTGATGCACCTGAAACAAATTGTAGAGTGTTTCACAATCACTTTGAATGTGCATATAGATAGAACCCCCTACAAATGAGCAACAATGCAACCCCATCACAGGGTTAGCACTGCTCCTGAATGGAGCATGCTCCAGATGACAATCTTCAGCTAATGACCACTATTTGATGACCAGCATGGCAGCACAAATATGGTGGGGAGCTCTCTAGCAAGTTGACAAATGCCACCAGTGCATGAAAGAGGAGTATGAGGTCTTAACTTTGATGCACCCACTTACAGAGACTATGGAGGCCCTAGATGCTGTATATAACTCAGACTCAGGGTCAGGCTATTTCCTTCAAGCGTCTACTGAGGCACCAGTGTTCTCTGCTTCTTCAGCCTTCTCTGCCTCCTTAGCCTCCTCAGCCTTCTCAGTATGCTCTGCCTTCACCAGTGGTAGTGGGGCCGGCATGCGGCAAGTACAATTCCTGAACTTATCAAGCTGTATCTACTGCTTCATGTGTAGTACTTGGCAGAAAGATCAAGTGGCAGATTTGATTTTGTCATCCCATACTTCCTTTTTTGAGCAAATCATTGTGCTATATTCAGTTTAATAACCCAGCTTTGTTCAGAAACATGGGGGCATAACTGCAAGAGTTGTGTAGAGACTTGACATATTTGTTAACATCACCTTGCTGTCATCCATGGACCCAAGAAGATACTATCACATTACAAATGTGCTTCCAAACACCTACAACCTCTGTTGCAGTCAAAAACTGTAGTAACCTTCAAAATGAACTTCTCTAGTAACTTTTATAAGTAACATTTCTGATAGTGCTTACTCTCATAAGCATTATTCTTATTGGTCATAATCTCATCACTAGCTGGATTGCTTGCAGTACCTTCTGTTGGTAGCCTGTATTGGAGGGCCCAACTGCAAAGATAATGCTGCCGCCTACTGCTTGTACATTAGACACACCCTCATTGCCTCAAAGGCATTCACTTACTCAAATGCCATGTTGTTCAACACCGAGGTCCTTGCACTTGTGGCATGCATTACCAGAGGTATTAGCACTACTTCTACCAACCTTTATATTTTTTGTGACAGTGAAAACACTGTGTCCACTCTCCTCAGAGTGGATCCGCACTCCACCCAAGCCATATCTATCAGCACCACCACTCGTCTCCGTGCCTGGTTCTCTGTCAACCCTGCAGCCCATCTCTACATTCACTGGTGCCCTGGTCATGTTGGCATCAAGGAAAACAAACAGGTCCACCAGCTCACCCAGGAGGCGCTGGAAAACCACAATCCAATACCAATCACCTCAGTTGCACAGACTAGGAAGACTGCCAAAATGCGCGCAATAGCTGTGTGGACAAACATGTGCAAATAGCCCACATATCCAGGCCAGAACTCTCTGCATGGTTGACAACCAGTTGAACCCTCCACTCACAAAGGAGGGAAGATCCTTGCCCAATTCACCACCAATAGTCTGGCCACACGAGCAGCCTGGGCCGTCCTCAATCATGCACCCATCTGGCAATGCCGCTCGCAATTCTTCCCAGCTGAAGCTACCTGTTGCAATCAATGCAATGTTTTTCACTCTTGCGCACATATCTTCAACCAGTGCACTCAGTGCCAATGGCTACGGTGCAACTTCTCTGAAGAACTCAGCTGATCCTGCCCCTGCTCTCCATGCTTTTCTACTTGAGAATCCCCTCACTTTCACCTTTGATCACGCGATCACGCTCCTGGTAATAATGAGGAATCATTTACTTAGTTGCGTACTTTTGCCGCACATATTGCACCTCTTGACTTTCAGTCTCCCTATTGCGCATATCTTACTATCTGTATATTACCTTAGCATGTACTGTCCCTGGCTTGACCAACAAATAACAATACTGATTTTTCTATTAAGAAAGGACTGACAAAGATAATGTTGATGCTGGCAAACAGTTCCAACTGTACCTTGCCTAGCATGCTCACTGTCATTATTGACCTGCGTAGACTACCTCTTTCTGAAATAAACTT
This sequence comes from Cytidiella melzeri, assembly GCA_022592445.1. Taxonomy (NCBI): domain Eukaryota; kingdom Fungi; phylum Basidiomycota; class Agaricomycetes; order Polyporales; family Irpicaceae; genus Cytidiella; species Cytidiella melzeri. The sequence continues at coordinate 11,634 of JABYQR010000256.1, forward strand.
GTTACTAGTAGCAACTCTCATGACTAACAAGCTTCAAATACCTACTTTCATAGGTAATTTTGTGACTGATAACTACTTTCATTAGTGAGTTGAACAGGAATCCTTACTTTTGTAAGTATAGGTATGTTACTGGTAACAATATTTGTGATCTACAGGTTCACAATCTTCACTTTTATACGCAATCTTGTGACTGGTAACAACTTTTGTGACTATTAAGTGCATAAGTGATTTTGTGGCTGATAACAGCTTTAATTACTAACATGCACAGAATACTAAAGTTTGATCAATTTAAATCCCCACTTATTTGGGTGAAAACAGTTTTTATGATGAGTTTACCCAGATTACTGACTTCCATACCTGTAACAATTGTTGTCACTAACTTCCTTGGATGAAAACAGCTTCTGAGACCAGGTACTAGCATGAGTCATTTACTCAATATGTATGCCTCTGGTACAAGTGCTGAGCCTAGGCATACAGTGAGAAATGCGCTTAGTAATACAGTAGAATAGCTGAAGTAGACATGTATGGTATTACTTACATAAGTAGATACAGACATGTATATAAGTAGATATAGACATGTATATAAGTAGATACAGACATGTATATAAGCAGAGCTGCTTAAGCAGCAACAAAAAGAATAAGACTCATCTTCAAAGCTTAACAGCCTCTGTCCCTCGCGCACAACTTCCACGATGTTAGAAAAGAAGTGGTAGGCTAGCCACCACTAGCGTAAATAGACTGTATTCCTGCAACAGAGGTTAAATTTTGTGATGCAGGTGGGTAAGACTGGTGTACCCTTGTGAATAGATTTTCTTGATTGATGTGATACAGCATGCCTTTGTGTACGCCCATGCCAATTGACATGTGAACTGAGATGACTTCAACATGTATAAATTCAATGACTGATAAAACACATTTGTAGTATTCTATCAAATACCTAGGCCATCCATGCATGGCACCGCCAACCTGTTCTTCATACTCTCTAACTGCCTGATTTGTATCTCAATCAAGAGCTTACGTGCCTGCAATTTTCTCTCCTCCAACTAGATCCAACATGACATTTTTTTGTCTTCTACCCCTGACACATTGGCCAGCACATTACACAGGGTTGACATCTCTCAACGTTGGCGCTTCAATTGGGGAAGATGCCAATAAAATCAACTGGATGGGGAGGCGTACTGGATCTACAGCCGTGTTGCAGGACTACATAGATTCTGACAGCTTGTGTTCTGCTCATGAAAATCAGATAGATGCAGTCAACTTGTTATGGAAACAAACCTTTTGTCAGCAACAACCCAGTGGCATGGTGCTCTTGTACACTTGTATCTCACTTATGGTTTGAGATATGAATCGAGTGCACTGCCAATCTTGGCCTTTGTCCTGTTTTTGGGTAATTTAACATCAACCACATCATCAGTAATGGCTCAGCAGAAAGAATCACATATTTGGATGTCATTGTACCCAGTGTCTTATCTTTAGCTCACCATGTGGAGATGTAGGCCCAACTGTGAGCTTCATCCCATTTGAGCAATTTGTTGCCATTGACATGGCGTGTGAGTAGATAGGATGCTCTGTCAACCACATGCACCATCTTCAATGACGTTCACAACAAGTTATATTTGAATTCTGCAGATGTTAACTGTCAAGAACGCGGCACACTGATGGCATTTGATGAGTTCAAGTTCACCCAACATGCAGGTGTACTACGACCTTGTGGAAGACTGCCTGAGGTCCAGAAACCAAAACAGCCTACACAAACAAAACTCTCCAGAATGAACACAGGCAACTGCAGGCAATCAATGAGGGTCAGGACTTCAGACTGTACACTACCGGTTTATCAGCATTTTGCAAAGGGTTTGCAAACTATCCTACCAGTGTGCAACTGCTTGAACAAGACCATGTGTATGACTGGCTGTGTGGTTTCACTCACTTCAAACGAAGAGCGGTTTGATTTTGCGGTGAAAATGAGCGAGAGAATTCTGCCCATAACGTTCGTATTTCGAGGGTTTTTATCCCTTTTGTATTGTACAGATTTGTAAGCTACGAGAATAGGAGCTACTTGATTACTTATCCTTAATAATCCTTTTATTCAGTCGTTACCAAGAAAATACGCTAAACAAGTCATGAGAACGATCAGGTGCTACTCGTACAGGTCATACCACAACACTACCCCCTTGTTAAGGATTTTTCGTCTCGAAAAGCTATCGTACAATGCTATTGTGCAGAAAAATAAAAGAAATCGTACGTTATCAGAATTGGTAAGTTTGGCGCATTGTGTTTGGCTTTATTTGTCTCAGTTGTTCCTCAGTCGTTGATTTTCATCTTGTCGTCGTAGGTCGTTGCTCGCGAACCATAGAGCATTATCACTAGCTCGTCCGGGGAAGTAGCGACGGAGGCGTTCTCCGTTGTAGAGGTGACAAAGAACGTAACCAGACCTGGTTTGTAATTGGTAAGTGTTCTTATCGGTGATAGCCTTCACTATGAAAGGACCATCCCATCGAGGATGAAGCTTGGTAGAACTTTCGTGCTTACGTTTTACCAGGTCTCCAACTCCAATGGCTTGTTCCTTGTAGGTTCCTTCACGCTTGTCAGCTTTCGTCTTGAGTCGCGCAAACGCATACTCATTTGCTTTGTTTTGGAAATGGTCAAGATCTTGGACGTGTTCGAACCGTTGGATTTGGATGGCCTCAATTTCCTGATCAGTAGGCAGAACGCGAACCACGTTGTATACGTGATCATTTGATAAATGCGGGTGTCGACTGTACGTGAGGTAGAATTAACAAAGTGGAATATGTGTGCGAGGGGTAGAGGCTGTTAAGCTTCGAAGATGAGTCTTATTATTCTTGCTGCTTCAGCAGCTCTGCTTATATACATGTCTGTATCTACTTATGTAAGCAACTACTATACATGTCTACTTCAGCTATTCTACTGTATTACTAAGTGCATGACTCATGCATGACTCATGCTATGCATGCATGACTCATGCATGACTTGTATGACTGGGTTCAGCACTTGTACCAGAGGCGTACATAATGAGTAAATGACTCATGCTAGTACTTGTCCTCAGATGTATGCTTTAGGCATCCTCTGGAGTCATACGTGCTTTCCATGTCATTTCCTATGCTACTAGAACACAGGCGTACATATATGTATAGTACTACTACAATCCATATCTGTACGTCTCAGCTAATGTGATGGTTACTACTTGAGTTTCCATATACGGCTGCATAATTCCCATATCAAGACTGTGGGAACTCTGCTACCTAAAACGTCCTTGTAATAAGGCGTGGGAAACTACATATCATATCATATTATATTATATAGTTTTAACACTCCCACTTAACCGTTACATTAGTGAGTGTTTAGATCAATTAGACCTAATCTCCCACTGAAGTATGATTGCTTCTGAAATGCCAATGACTTTGTCATGATATCAGCAATCTGTTCTTCAGTTGGAACAGCATATAGTTTGGCATTCTTATTTTCGACAAACTCTCTAACATAATGATATCGAATGTCAATATGCTTTGAGCGTGACTCTATCTTTGGATTCTTGGTGAAGTAAATAGCACCATGATTATCACAGCATAGAATGGTAGGCTCTTGCTGTTTTAAATCCAATTCTTTGAGCACGGTGCGCAACCAATAACATTGCTTGGAAGTTTTGCACAAGGCCATGTATTCTGATTCCATTGATGATAGAGCAACGGTTTTCTGCTTTTTAGAAGTCCAGGAAATTGCTCCTTCAGCCAAAAGAAATACATTTCCTGTTGTCAAATGTCTGTCGTCTTTATTCTCAGCCCAGTCTGCATCCGAATAACCAATAATACCAGCATTACTTGATCCATTATGCTTGATCGCATAGGACTGCGTTCCAAGCAAATATCTCAGTATATATTTAGCTGATTTATAATGGTGGTCAGTTGGATTTGACATGCACTGTGAAAGACGTATGACTGCATATGAAATGTCTGGTCTAGTACCAATCATAACATATATAAGCGTGCCAATCAACGCTTGATACTGTCTCAGTAAACCAGAATCTGCTTTGTAGTCAGAATCTGCCTTCTGTAGTACAGCACCTGAAGGTAATGGTGTCCGAGCAGGAATAGCATTTGCCATATTAAATCGTTTTAAAGCCTCTTGAATATACGACTCTTGGTCAAGTAGAATTGTTTTAGCTTTACAATCTCTCTGCACACGCATGCCTAGAATAAGCTTAGCTTCTCCTAAGTCACGCATCTCATAGCGATCCATAAGATTTTTCTTAAGTGCAGACATAGCAAGTTTACTATTTCCTATCGGAAATATATTGTCAACATATAGAATGAGAATTAAATTCCCCCCTTGTTGCCGATACACGTAAACACCAGCATCTGAATGAATCCGGTCAAAGCCTAATTCTATCAGAGTGTTATGAATTTTGATATTCCATGTTCGTGAAGCTTGTTTAAGTCCATAAATGGCTTTCTTAAGCAAACAAACATGGTTCTCCATTCCCTTCTCCACGAAACCTTCTGGTTGTTCCATATAGATTCTTCATCCAGTTCGCCGTAAAGGAAAGCTGTTTTCACATCCAATGCCTCGATTTCCCAATCTTCGAGTGCAGCTATAGCTAGTAGCATGCGTATGGATTCAAAACGTGCGACTGGTGAGAAAGTTTCTTGATAATCAATTCCTTCAACTTGGGTGAATCCTTTTGCAACAAGACGCGCTTTATATCGACCATCAGATTTTATGGTGAAGACCCATTTGCATTTCACAATTTTTTGTGATGCGTCTGGTCGTCGTACAAGTGTCCAAGTTTTATTCTTCATTTGAGAATCAATTTTGTCTTGTGCAGCAGCAAACCATTGATCCTGATCATCTCTTTTATTGCCTGCTTCCACATCTGTGGATATTCATTGATTGAATAAGCAGTAATTGAATTAAGAGTCTCGTCATCAATTTCTGCAGAATCATCATCATCAGTTAAGCCTCCTGATAGAGTTTGATGTTCTGGACCCGGTTCAACGGAAGGTGATCTCGAGAGTTGACGTGATGACATTCCTGATTGCAAAGGTATCCGTAATCTGGATGGCCCTGCAATCGGAGATCTCGCGCGTGTTCTCGAGTTCCAGTCAGCTCTCAAACGAAGCTCATTTTGTTCTTCCTGTTTGTCCTTAGCCACTTGCTTTTCTAAAGCTTTCTGCATATCCACCGGCCGCATGGAAAGTTTAGGATTTTTTCCAGCAGTTGAACATTTGTTCTGGTTGATAGGTGGTGGCAAAGGTGGTTTAGGCTTAGGTCCTCGTTTGATTTGTGGTTGTGGTTCTTTGTCAAGAACCGGAGCTGAAGGGAAATGCTGCTGTTGTCGAGAAGGATGAGTAGGTGCTTGGTGCTCTGGATGATCATCATCTCCATCATCAGAATCTTGGTGACCTTGTTCATCATTCTCTTCAAAAGGTGAAAAATTATCGTGTGGAGGAACAGTGTTATTATCACTGTTATCGCCGACTAAAGGTTGTTTGGAAGGAGTAATATCTTTACGATACGGGAAATGAGTCTCGTCAAATACTGCATCGCGAGCAATGATGATTCGCTGTTTATCCCAGAACCGGTAACCCTTTACACCCAGTTCTAATCCAACGAATATCATAGGAGTTGCTTTTGGTGACAACTTGTTCTGACGACTCTTGATCGGTACGTGGACGTATGCACACATCCAAATACACGAAGCATTGAGATATCTGGTTTTATACCCAGAAAACTCTCTATAGGTGTCTGCCAGTTTAATCGTACATTAGGTAGACGGTTATTTAAATATACCGCTGCTTCGCAAGTAAGCTTCCAGAAACCATTTGATAACCCAGCTTGCTGACGCAATGCTTCGGCTTTATATTTTATGGTCTGTTGCCATCGCTCAGCTCTACCATTTTGTTGTGGAGTATACGGTACAGACATTTGTAGTTCTATTCCGTGTTCCTTCAGAAATCCTTGAACTCATTATTAATGAACTCTGTTCCACCATCACATCTGAACTTCTTCATCTTCTTTCCTGTTTGGTTTTCGGCCCATGACTTGTATTCTTTGAATCTTGTGAACGCTTCATCTTTGTGCTTGAGATAATAGAGCATCCCATGACTAGAAGCATCATCAAGACAAGTCATACCGTATTTGTAACCATCAATAGAAGTTGTAGAATATTCAATGAGATCGGAATGAGTTAATTCAAGGACTTCTGTAGCTCTCGACATAGATGGTGGAAATGGTTGTCTCTTTCCTTTTCCAACTTGACACCGTGACAAGGAGAAATTGTCGATGGAATAGGAATTTTTCTTTTAATCCCTTTGTTCCTTTGTGAAGATTTTCGACAATCTTATTCCCTGGGTGTCCTAGTCATTATGCCACAACGTATAATCATTACAACTAACTTTATTAATTGAGTCTATCTTGCCTGACTAGACGTCCTTTAATCCAATAAAGTCCGGCATGATCAGGTTGACCATTTATAATCTCTTTCCTTCATTATAAATTGTCCATCCTTTCATGTAACACTGCTGGTGCATCCTTGTTGCAGTGCTCTAGAAGGAGAAAAGAATCTTGTAGTCGCATCTGGTATATAGAGGACATTGTTCAAAGTTGTGCGATGTATTTTATCTTTCACAAGGATCGTGTCAAGTACGACCGTTCCTTTTCCCAATATTTTGACAGTCATATCTTTACCTGCTACAGAGCATGTACCTGCTACCGTTGCTGGTTGATACGAGATAAAGTCGTCAATTTCATTGGTAATGTGACTAGTAGCACCACTGTCGATGAGCCATTCAACGCTTTCAGTCTCACACGTGGAATACAGAGAAACGTTGATGATTTCATTATCGTGCTCGAAGACAGGTTTGGTATCTACTTGAAGATTATTTACAGTCGCTTTGTCTTTGCCTTTGCCTTTGGACTTCTTTCGTTGTCCTCCTTTCTTTCCTTTATTCTCCTTGTTACCCTGCTTGTTGTTGGTAGAAGATCCTTGCTGATTATTTCCATTACCGCGAGACTTGTTCTGGTTAGGTTTCCCTTTATCCCAGTGCTGACTCGTAGTATGGTTAGAAAGCCCACACTTCTTGCATTTTTCCTTCGGTAAACGCGTGGTCTGCGTAATCCGATTCGCATTTTCACTGTTTGAACCCTTTCGACGTAACTCTTCCGCAAGTATCTTGGGGATGAGCGTGTCAAACTTAATTTCTTCGGGTTTTGCAACAGTGCCAATGTATGCAGAAATGGCGGTTTCATATGACGTTGGTAAAGCCCACAAAAGAATATGAACTTTAATTTGATCATCAAGGTCTAACCCAGCAACTTTGGTATCTCCAATCTTAGTACGGAAGCCTTGAATTTGTACGTTCATATCCTTAGACTCATCAAAAGTTGAGCTAAGTAGGTTTCTGAACGCAACAGAGCTTGCTAAGACTGATGTCTTTTCAAATCTGTTTTCAATTTCTTCCACACTTCGGAGGCCAAATCCTCTCCTTCAAGATAGGATTGCAAAGTAATGTCAAGGTAAATATTGAAATAAGCTAAAGCGCGTTGGTTCCGAATTTCCCAATCCTTAAGTTCCTTCTTCTCATCAGAAGTGTCAGGAGGTGCAGTAGTCGTACCAGAACCTGAACTGGTAGCTGCTGCAGGTAAGGTAGGTTTCTTTTCGGTTCCATTCACGATTAACCAAGTGTTTGAATATCTGAACAAGCCAATCATAGCGGTGGACCATTTCTTGTAGTTTGAACCGTCAAAGACGATCATTTGACTACCGCTAATCTTTCCTGGTTCAGCCATTATAACCAAAAGCAATCAAGGATCAAGTCGTAGTACGGAATGTACACTTCAGAGATATGAGGTACTACAGGTGCAATTACAGGTGATGACGTCTGTTTAGAAGTTTCTTCTAGAAGATCTTCGACTTCGGTATTTTCTCCGGAATCTGAGTTCTTATCTAGAGATTGATTGGATGTGTCACCAATGTAAGTTGTGCCTGTGATGATCTCTGATGGTTCCTGATCTATTACTACTTCTGGTTCGTTGTTCTGTGGTTCTGATTCTCGACGATTTGCTAAGTCTTGAAAGTATGCAGTGACTAAAGCAGGTACGTCAAGATGCGGTACAGATCCTATGTAACCTCCAATGAGTTCTTTCTGATGTTCAAAAGGTTCAAGATACCGGTCCTGTGTTACCAATGCAATAATTCTATAAACTTCGTTTAAATCTGCTTCAAACGAATATCTATAGCGGTTAGGGCACGGTTGTGTTTCACAGGGTCTTGCAACACTGTCGACGTCACAAAAGTTCTCTGAGTCAAAGAGGTGCAATTCGGAATTCGTACACGCTAATGAAGCCAGAGTACAACGTTACAAACTATGTAAAGAAAAGTCATAAAAGTTCGTCAGAATGCGCTACGTGATGGTCGTGACTCGAAGCAGAACAAGAGAGAGATAGAGAAAATATACAAGTACACTACGGACTACGCTAATGAAAATGACCGTTTGTAAAAGTATAAAGGTACACATCGCGATATTTTATAGTATACAGTGCGCGGTATAGTTCGATTTGCAGAGAGTCCGTTCAAAGAGAAGACATCCAGGCTCTAAAGAAGGCTCGAGCGCAGCGGGCTCGATCTTTACCTCCTTCATTTTACCTTTGAACTCTTCCTCCCTATGAAAGATGCTCATCCAGTCTTCCTTCTTCTCCATACGTCTCTGAGTCAGCCAGACCAGCTGGTGATCGCTAAGATGATCGCGACCATTGAAGACCTCCATCGCTGTGTGAAAGTCTGCAACTGAGATGAAGTACGTGTTCCAGATATTATCACAGTCCGGCCACTGTCCCCTCTTGAGCTTGAGGTAGATCCGGGCACAGGCTGTGATTCCTTGATCCGCTGAGACTTGGCAAATTCCTCCAGCTCCTCAACCATCTCACGATAGTGCTCGCATTTGTTGCCCATGCTAACGACCATTGTATCAACCAGTCCCCTAGAGCGTAAGACCAGCTCATTGGGCGTATAGTTGGGATGGTTGACGTGTTGCATGGCGAGGATGGAACAAACTTGCTCCGGCCTGAAAACCTCCCCCTTTGGTCCATCCACGCCATAAACCATACCACACGGATAGACAGGCGAAGCCGGCCTAGTGTCGGTACGATCACGTGGACCCAGTCGTCGAATGAGAAGGTGGGAACGACTGGTTGGGGAGCGAATACCGTTGGCCATTCATCTTCAACCTGTCCCTCCTCCTGAGTAGTGGAGGACGGAACCGGAGTAGGCTCGGCAGCAGAAGCGGCCTGGACTACTGGTTCTGAAGAATCATGAGAAACTGGTGAACTGATATTTAAACCGTTCATACCATCAACGATATCCGGAATGACCGGTGTAGGCGGATTGACCATTGTAGAAGAAGTCTGTGGAGATGCAAAATTATTTAATGCTTGGGCAACCATGTCCCAAAGCGATAATCCTGCACTCACAAAAGGCGGTGGCATTGGAGTAGGATGACGATGGGGATGAGGGTGCGACGGCGACGCAGATCGGCGAGGAGGTGCAGCATTAACCCTGGAAGAACTTTGGGTTTGATGTGCCCTTATTTCCGCACTGACATTGCGAGGCCTTCGTCTATACAAGTCCAATTCCGCCTCTCGATTGGCTTCATCGATGATACGATTAACCTCCCGGAGGTGCCTTTGCCTATCACTCTGCCTGAACCTGTCCCAGCCATGACGACCGAGAAGACTATACTCCATCGATTCCATGCGCCTGACTCCGTCCCTGTCAACGTAGTTGACATTGATCCTAGCATCCTGAGCATCGGTTTGACTCATACGGATAGAGATGGGAGTTGCTGAACTCCTTATCTCCATAACGATGGGGTGACCCATACGGTCAAACCGAGTGTAATCATGAACGCGGTAGGGATCATTGGGAGAATGGGGAGCGAAGCGGGCATTGACGCGACGGGAAGTGCGGCGAGAGTTGTTCGGCATCTTCAAAAATATAAGGTCTGGAAGAAAGAATCGAAAGTATAAGATTTATGTCGTCGTATTCAATCCACAACACTTTCCTTGAGAAAGTCCTGGGGATTGCTAATGGAAAAGTCGAATGTGAGTAAAAGTTTTCCACAAGTGATTCAAGACGAGTATGACCACTTGCAACTTCGACTTCTACCAGTCGGTATGATACGACGAAAACATAATGGCGCATGTAAGAAACACCACGAAGTATAGGAGAGTCCACAATCTCCGTGATACCAAAAGTAAAAGTGGACGACATGCCTCAAGAAATTCTACAGCTACAAAAAGCGGCGATTTCTAATTCCAGGACTGACTGACGTGCGCCAACACGAAGGTCCTAGGCCTCTAAGTCACGAGCTTAGAGTGCCACTCAACACTACCCTCCTATTGTACTACTCCGCCGATCTACCACTTGTACAAGTGGGAGCTTGTTCCTCCACCACCGGATTTTACACTGCGTGTTAGGCAGATTCCGCGTAATGCACGACTCGTTAAAGTCGAGAACCACCAAGGGTGGCTTAAGTATTCAGCTGGGTTGGGAGTGCGTACGCAAGGGGCAAGTAGGTGAGGGAATTAGCTGTAGAAGATCAGTTGGGAATATTGTATTCGAAGCTGAGGCAGTCAACCAGTACAACTCTACTACTACTATGTGGCCAAACAAAGTAAAGTAGAGAAACTTACTTATAAGAAAGCTTGGGGGATACTGGTTGATGGATGTCGTTGAGAGTGTGGATGTAGTTAAGCTAAAAGCCGGGGCTCATAACCTAACAAAGTGGAATATGTGTGCGAGGGGTAGAGGCTGTTAAGCTTCGAAGATGAGTCTTATTATTCTTGCTGCTTCAGCAGCTCTGCTTATATACATGTCTGTATCTACTTATGTAAGCGACTACTATACATGTCTACTTCAGCTATTCTACTGTATTACTAAGTGCATGACTCATGCATGACTCATGCTATGCGTGCATGACTCATTGTATGACTAGGCTCAGCACTTGTACCAGAGGCGTACATAATGAGTAAATGACTCATGCTAGTACTTGTCCTCAGATGTATGCTTTAGGCATCCTCTGGAGTCATATGTGCTTTCCATGTCATTTCCTATGCTACTAGAACACAGGCGTACATATATGTATAGTACTACTACAATCCATATCTGTACGTCTCAGCTAATGTGATGGTTACTACTTGAGTTTCCATATACGGCTGCATAATTCCCATATCAAGACTGTGGGAACTCTGCTACCTAAAGCGTCCTTGTAATAAGGCGTGGGAAACTACATATCATATCATATTATATTATATAGTTTTAACAAGAATGGAGATGTGCAAAGCGATGGGTTTTCGTGTGCATGATGTGCCAACAAGACATCCGGTAAGTACTCATCCCAATGGTTCTGCGAAGTAGGAGCACATACCCGAGCTAGCATTTGGACTAGAGTATCATTAAACTTCTTGAGGCGTCCATTGGTCTGTGGATGATACGGCGTTGTATGTAGGTGTTGAATACCTAAACGGCGAAGGAAGTTTTGTACCAGGTAAGACCGAAATTCATCGCCATTGTCAGTGAGGATAGCAAAGGGCTTACCGTGCGTCAAAATCACGTAGCGCAAGATATTTACGACAGCCTCTGCCGATCGACGTGTCAATGCGTTCGCAATGGTAAAGTCAGTTCCGAGATCCATACCAGTAATGAGATATTGATTTCCTTGTTGTGTTTTCGCCAGAGGTCCTACAAAATCAAAAGCCCATATGTCATCGGCACCTACACGAGGTAAGGGATGAAGGATCTGTGGTGCAGAAGGTTCACGACAAACAAACTGACATTTGTTGCAGGTTTTGACGACTTGTTTGACAAGTTCCATCACGAATGGCATCCAAGCGCGGCGACGAATTGCCAGTGTAACTGAAGGAACACCGAGGTGGCCAAGGTCGACATGAACACGGCGAATGATGGCTTCAGCCTTCTCGACTGTGGTAGGTACTTCTACTTGCAGTTCTTCCTCTCCTAACTGAATAATCCGAAGTAGCTTTTCTTTGACGAGGCGGTATTTCCCATCACCGACGGCATCAGCTTCGACTCCAGCCTTCAAGTCCTGTTTGTAGCGAGCCAACATTTCGAACGTCGATGTTTGGTCGGGTGCTGATCTGAGGGCATCAAGAGGATTTGCAAAAGTGGTTCAAGAGTCTGTTCATCCGGTGTTTCGTTATGGCCACCACGACGCGATAAGGCATCCGGCGCAAGTTGTGACCTTCCGGGGCGATTTATGATTTTGACATCAAAATGAGCAAGATCATCAATGAAGCGAGCAAGGTGGCAACCAAGATCCTTTTGAGTACGTGCGTATTTTAAGGACTCATGATCGGTGCGTACCACAATAGGCGATCCTTCGATATAACCTCTCCATTTCCGCAAGGCCCAAATGACTGCGAGCATCTCACGTTCTTGTGCAGAGTACCTTTGTTCCGTAGGCGTCATTCGTCGCGATTCAAAGGCAACAGTTCGTAAGTTCTTTTCCTTGAATGTGAATCAAAGTGTCGACTTACTATCATCCTTCCCCCCTTTTAGATCCCTAAACGGTTCCGACGTTTGCTGAAGAACGGCGCCAATGCAGTTTCCTGAGGCGTCGGTATCTATTACAAACAATTGCCATGGTGTTGGATGGATTAGGAACACAGGTGAGGTGAGTTTTATTTTGATTGTCACGAAAGCATGCTCACGGTCAGCATTCCACTCAATAGGACTCCCTTTCTTAGGTGATCCAAGCAGTAAGTCGTAAATTGGATTCATAATCTTTGCGAAATGTTCAATAAATCGTCGATAGTACCCTGCCAGGTTGCAGAACCCGCGTACCTCCGTAATCGTTGTTGGGCGTGGCCAATCACGTATTGCGGCCACCTTTTTCGGATTAGGACAAATACCTTGACCTGAAACGATATGACCAAGGTACAGCACACTGGTAAGTCCCCACTTACACTTCTTTTTGTTCAGTATCAACTGATGCTTCTCCAGTCGTCGCACAACGGTATCGACATTGCGTAAGTGTTGGTCTGCCGTTTTCGAAAAAATGATGATATCGTCGGGGTACACAATCACAATGATGTCGAGTAAATCGCGTAGGATTTCATTCATCATATTTTGAAATGTAGCAGGTGCGTTGATGAGTCTGAAAGGCATTACACGGAACTGAAAATGACCATATCAACAGGTGAATGCAGTTTTTGGACGCGCGTTGTCGGAAAGACGTACTTGCCAATAGCTAGAACGGAGATCAAGACAAGTGAAAAATTGAGCACCAGCAAGAGTGGCGTAACAGTCATCGATTTGCGGCAATGGGTAAGCATTTGGCACAGTCACTCGGTTTAGTGCTCTGTAGTTGACGCAAATGCGCAGCTCACCATTTTTCTTCCGAACAGGTAACAGAGGTGATGAATACGGCGACAAAGAGGGTTCAATAACTCCTTCCTTGAGTCCATTGTCAACGAATGCTTTGATGGCCTTCTGTTCAATAGGCGAGAGAGGACGGCTGTGTGCGCAAATTGGTTTTGCATCGTTGGTCTCAATGTTGTGTTCCCATTGGCGTGCCGGTGGATATCCGGGCTTCTCCGCAAAGCAACAAGGGTGACATTCCTTCATTGCTGTGAGTACATGTCTACTGACAATAGGATCACATACCTCGCCTGGGCCCAAATCTTTGACTACCGCTGCAACAAGAGGATGACGACAAACACAAGATGTTGGAAAGTGTCTCGTTACGTTTCGGCACGGTAAGCACATTGGTTTCGCTTGTCGAATAATGTATTGCAGTCCTGACCTTGGATCAACTAGCTTATATTTGTTCGTGTTCCAATCGATTGCGGCCTGATGAAGACGCATCCACTCCCATCCAAGAAGAACATCATGACGAAAATTCGAATTGTTTTCCAAGACATAGGCATGGAAGTCCTCTCGAATCCGTCCACCAAAAACAAGGGTCATTCGTGCGAACGCGGACATGGTCGTCTTACCGGCCCCAACTACATCGCGAGGTGTAATACGGAAAAAATTGGCATGGGCACGACGAGCAACATCGCGCGTGACGTAGTTCGACGTTGGGCCGGTATTGAGGAGGGCTCGCACACTGATAGCTCTGCTCCCATGGAGGTCGCGATTCGGTGGACCCAGCCCTATCGCATATGTTGGGTTTGTGTCCATTTCTTCATGTACTAACACATACAAGGGGTCGTCGCTATCATCGGTGAGTCGCTCGTCTCGTTGGGTCGGCTCTTGACTGACGAGAGGCTCGAGATCCAGCGCAGGAATATAATCATCAGGCAGATCTTGCGGGAAAAAGTCTCCGTTGTCATTCGAAAAACGTTCAGACTCCATCTCCAAGGTATGTACTTGTTGTGGTCTCGCAGCTCCATATGTTTGCTGACCATTCGACTGACTGTTTGACACAGGTGATGCCTTGGTAGTGCCAGCACGACAAGCGCGCTTATAATCCTTGGCAACATGACCGCGTTCGTTACAGTTGTAACATCAGACATTTGCCGACTGCTGCATAGCATCAAGGTCCATCGGAGCGTGGTTCGCGGTGTCGTTATTGGCTGCGGTGTTGTTGTTCGTGCCTGCGTTCTGCAAAAAAGGAGGAGCCGGTGCCGGGAACAGAGTGTCTCGTCTCACCTTGTTCTTAGCTCAAGGGTCATTGCGCCCATTCTTGTGAGGACAACGTGAAGAAGGGTAAGACTTCTGTACCTGATTAGAGAGCTGACGGTTCTGTGCCCACTCGATAGCCAGGTCGTAAATGTGCAACATGTTCGGAGCAGTATTGGAGCGCAATGCTTCGGTGATGTACAAACGGGCTTGCTGCGGGAGCAAAGCAAGAAAATTCCATCGACAGTCTTGGTAAGTCATCTGATTGTCTGGGATGCAAGCGTCGAGCAGCTGAAATTTCTGTACAAACTTGGCCATGTCTCCCTGATAAACAGTTGCATGCATACGGGCATGAACCTGGTCAAGGATGATAGGATTGTCAAAATGTTGCCGTAAGAGGACTTTGAAAGCAGCCCAGTCCGCCGGAACAGCCTGACAACTGATAAGATTATGGTACCAGGAGAGGGCCAAATCATTGAAGCATGTTGCAGCTGCCTGAATCCATACATCGGGTGGAACCCCCGACGCACGAACAGCGTCTCAGAAAATTGTGATCCAATAATTCACGTTGCTATTCGGTGAGTCAAGCTCTCCTGAAAAGCGCGGCGGCAATACCTTAAACGAACCTCAATTAGGTTGAGGTGCTGCTGGTGCAGCCGGCGCGGGTGCAGGTACAGGTGCGGGTTGAGGCGCATTCACGGTCAACTGAGCCTGCTCGAGCGCGGTCGTGAGGGACTGCTCGAGTTGTTGCTGGGTCAGCAGCTGGTTCTGAGCAGCCTGGACTTGCTGTCGAGCATCTTGGAGTTCATTTGTCAGGGTGGTGAAGATCTGCTGCAGGGCTGCAGTAGCTTCGGGCGGAAAGTGATTCTGCAGGATTTGAAACGGATCCATTCTGTATGACAAGTACCGTAAATACTATATATAATGGTGCGCGCGACGGCGGTACTATGAGCGATGCCCTGTTCTCAGAAGGACAAATCAGACGTCAGTTTATATAGGCCTAAAAAGAGAATATACCTTAGTACACTGCGGTAGGCGGCGCGGTGCACCTATACAGAGTCAAAGTCGAGGTGAGAATTCGAGGTTGACTAGAGAGAGGATGTGCGAGGTTAGCTAGACCCCACACTTGATCAAGTGTGGTTTCACTCACTTCAGACGAAGAGCGGTTCGATTTTGCGGTGAAAATGAGCGAGAGAATTCTGCCCATAACGTTCGTATTTCAAGGGTTTTTATCCCTTTCGTATTGTACAGATTTGTAAGCTACAAGAATAGGAGCTACTTGATTACTTATCCTTAATAATCCTTTTATTCAGTCGTTACCAAGAAAGTGCGCTAAACAAGTCATGAGAACGATCAGGCACTACTCGTACAGGTCATACCACAGCAGCTGCTGGACAATCCGACGTGGCCTCAAGCACCATTCAAAGTTGTCAAAACTGGGTATCACAGGTACAGTGCCAATCCATAGCACACACTGTTTGTGGGGATTGACCCTGTGTCCCTTTGCCTGTTGTAGTGTACGCAGTGTCATCAAGGTGATGTGACAGAGGGTGTATACATCATACAAACATTATGTAATACATGCCTGCAGTGCGCTATACTTCTTTGACAGTGTGTTCAGTGCAACCCATGCAAACATGTCTCAATGAGCTTACCACGCATGTAAGGTAGACAACACTAGGAACACCCATGCCTTATGTAAGCGAACTGCTTAACTACTGACCCCCCAATGCCAATACCAATGGTGGCAACATGGGAAACTTTTTCATGAATCTGATCAATGGGAAATAGTCCTAGGTGTATATCCTACAGTTCCTATAGAGTGTATCTCCAAATATGTTGAGTCACACATATTTATTTGGCTAAAACCTCCCAAACTGAAAGTGATCCTTTTCACACTTTCAGTCATCTGGCAAGGTTTTCAAATCTTCATGAGTCAATTTCAGCCGGCACCTATCAGGCGTCTCAAATATAGCCTTCCAATTATGGTATCATCAATCACGGATCTTGGTGGGATCTTAGATGTCCACAGCTAGACCTACAGGTAAAGACTACATGCACCTGCAGGTGTTGTTCCAACACAAAGAAAGTCTGTTTGACGGTTTTTTTGGTTCAGCTTGAGGCACTTGTAATTCAACATTGTGGTCTAGGAGCCTGAAGAAACAAAAATGGAAAATTTTCTCTCCCGATTTTGGCAGGTATCTATTTTAGCACTCTGATTCACATAAGGGTGAGTGTTCCTAGTGTTGTCTACCTTATGTTGTAAGCCTGAATTTTACAAAATGGTTCTGACAGCATAAAAGTTGACGCATTCTGGCTCTGCAGCAATCAATGCTCGCCACAATATGCACTTCATCAATGTTCCCTTCGCGCCTGCTCACGCAGTTTATTCGATGTGTATGTAAATTACGTAACGTGGTTCGACACCGTCGTGGACGAGACGTGTGTCGAACGACTCTCTCTTCTCTACGCTTTACCTTACGACTCTCTTGTACTCCGTACTCGCCCCGTTGTCGCGCATCTGGACAATACAGCGCGGTCCTGTTCCTTTTCTGAACGACTGCGCGCCCCAGTGAAGACGAGCCGCCAACTCGCCTTACACTTTTTTTTGAACCTCCACCGCTCTGATCTCCGCTCTTGTTTCAACACTTTATTCCATCCTGGCCGACTGACCGTCTCAAACCAAGGCCCGTGAGTCTGCACGGGCTACAAGTTGTGCTACCTCAGCAGATTCGACGCCATCGCGGATAGCTCGTCCTTCAGCATTGAAAGACACTCCTCCACATCTGTCGACCGAGCCGCCTACTACGCGCTTGAGCCCTCTATTGCCCCTGCCAGAGTCTTTGGTCGACTTCACTTCTGCCACTCCGCCACTCTCTGACACTCGATGACCACCTTCTCCTGAGACTCCCTCCTCATCCGGGTCGCAGCCCCTCGTCATAGCGCCGCGACATATTGGGATGTCTACTAAGATTGACGTACCGATACTGGCTGGACCGTTGTCTCATGGTGTTATCACAAATTGGCTCAACAAGTGCCAAGACACCTTTGAGATGGTGCTCCTTCTCAACCCAGCCTGTACTAGTGTCTTGTCTGTGTCTTCACTGGGGCGCGCGGTCGCTCAGAAAAGGAACGGGACCGCGCTGTATTGCCCAGACGCGCGACAACGGGTGCGAGTACGTAGTACAAGGGGTTCGTGAAGTAGAGCGTAGAGAAGAGAGAGTCGTTCGACACACGTCTCGTCCACGACGGTGTCGAACCACGTTACGTAATCTACATACAAATCGGGTAAACTGCGTGAGCAGGGTTACACAGACATGGGTGCCGCCAAGCATAATTGCTCTGCGTTCTACACTGGCATGTCAAAACTCGGACCCTACAGGTTGTGATGGATGAACTCAACGGTCTGCAACATGCAAAATGGAGCTTGCACGTATAGACAAAGAGTTGCAGGCTCTCGTAAAGTTAACACCTATCTTAAATCTGAGTTAGTTTGAAATAATGTCCCACAACGCAGGTTGTAACGCTATGCATCAATCAGTCAGAAAGACCGGGAAATGGGGAATCCGGTCAGTCCGAATCCAGTCGATCCGTGGCGCCTAAAATGGTGTGACATGCGTGTCACTCCCACCATGGTGGCAGACTGTAAGACATAGCTTGATATAGCGTCGATGTGATCCTCCCATGCTCGAGAAGACGAGCTCTTCGAATTGAAATCCCCTTTGACCGTTATATAAGAGAGAGCAAGCAAATGATTGACTGCGCGCGCAACCTCTCCCTCCGTCCCCGCATGCCAGGCCTTGAGGCTGCGACTCTTGTGAGTACTTCAATGCAGAACACTTCAGGCTGACAACTTAGTATTTTGTAAAGAACAGGTGTCCTACCTTTGGTTGCCCTGGTGCAAACACTGAGCTGCAACTGCAGACCGTTTCACCAAAATCCCGGACTGCCAAACCAGGCAATCACGGACGTCAGTACTATTCCGTGAGTATCTCGAGTTTGGCTAGAATGGACACGTTGTAACCAAATATTGGTGGCAGTGTAACCTACCAAACACACTCACTCCGACTGGAAAGTGCAGTTATTTTCGTTGGGTGTCCGTCTCACCATCTTTCCCCTCTGCCTCACCTTCACTACCCGGTTTCATCATGCCCACATCAAGAGAACGATGCGCGGTCAGCGACTGCAGGAAGTCCCGCAACAAGATGTGCGGAGCTGGCAAATGCCGCTCCTGCTGTGAGGAAGGTGGCGGCTGTGTATATCACAACCGAACAGACAAGTCGCGATCTCAAGCCGGTACCAGTCCTCCTGCCGCATCTTCTCCAACATCTTCCCCAGTCCTTCCTACATCATCGTCTTCTGCATTATCATACCTGAGCATCCCATCAATTGTTGTCTCACCGATGGACCCGGCTTTGTCAGAAGCTATAGGATCTGGTCCTGCTGATCTTCCATCTCTTCCATCTGAGCTTTTGCCTTCTGTGTCTGTGCCGCAGCCAATGGTTCCCGCCCAGCTTCAGAGTCCCTCTACAACTCCAACTTCCGGTCCTACCACTCTTCCATCTCCATCTACACCTACGCTAGCGTCTTATCATCTTCTGGAACCACCCTCCCCCTTGGCATCAACATCTCGAATTGCTCCGGCATCTCCGGCGTCTCTATCATCTCTATCGTCTCCCAGTGTTACGCCTATTCGAAAGGCATCACAGATGCCCAATAGTTATCACCCAAAGTACGATGGTGAGCAGGAGCGCTATTTGAGAAAGCTGAAAGAGGAGGAGCAGAAGAAAGAGCGGAAGCTTCGTGAGGAGCAAGAGGTCACCGTGCACTGCTGGCTGAAGGTACGCACTTGAGATCACCCCGCTCACTAGTAGAAAGCTGACATGCAGCACCGCAGGATGGCGAACCACCCACACACGACAGCTTCCAAGGAGAAAGTGGTGCCACGTCTAAGTTCATGTTTTCACGCTCGCATTTGAAGACCCTTGGGCTGATCGACAATGGCGCAGTCCAGTCTGAGCCGACTCGGTTTCGTATTTATCACCCTGAACACGGCTACTGGCTTGGCGCATCAGAAGGTTACATCGCCCTTGTGCCTCCCGGCCGTCATCTTTTCGTTGCTGCATCTGGATTCAGGCGACTTTCTGAGATGGATCCAACTATTGCTCGTTTCTCTGTCAAGGAGACTCCTTCTCATTTACGGACAGGCTTGCAGAAGGAGCGCGCCTCAGTTCGTGCACAATCTCATTCAGCAGCTGCTGTGCCTTTGAAGCGTCCAGCTATCGCACCTCATCCGTCACTCGGCCCTGTTCTCACATCTCGTGTTGACCATCGCAAAGGGAGGCCGAAGCCACGACCTGTTGGTACAGCTCAGCCGCTTCAGCGCCAGAAGCGGAAGTACCATGACTTCGAGCCAGATGATATACTCGAACTCAGCGACGACAAGCCAGAGCCCATCGTCCCGGAAGGCGTTCGTGGTAATCGCTACACAATTGATGACAGTTCGGATGACGGTGGCAGTGGTACTTCAGCTCGTACTCTGAAAGTGACTCCCATTCAGCTTGAGCCTGAGGTCAAACACGAGCAACCTTGGAAGAGCAGCCTTCTGTCTTGGTCACCCTCCTCGGACTCTGATTTGCCTGGTAGCTCCGATCTTGGGTCTGGCTCGGACTCTGAGGCTGTCACAAACCAAGATCCTGGTAAAGAAGGCCCTCGTTCTTGGCCGCGTGATTTCTATTGCGTCGAAATACTAGTTGGCTTTGCAGTATATGCCCAACAGCTCAAAGAGAATGTGCCAGCAGACCGAGCATTCTTCAAGGCATTCCCATCTGCAAAGAAGTACTCGCGCTCGACCTTCAGCGATAACCGTAGCCGCTGGTCTAATGCTCCTGTCAGTGTGCGAGATGCTGCCGTAGATGCCAACAAGACCGACGCTGGCAGGT
Source organism: Cytidiella melzeri (assembly GCA_022592445.1). Taxonomy (NCBI): domain Eukaryota; kingdom Fungi; phylum Basidiomycota; class Agaricomycetes; order Polyporales; family Irpicaceae; genus Cytidiella; species Cytidiella melzeri. Next base: position 32,235 of record JABYQR010000256.1, read on the forward strand.
GGCCTGTCTTTGCTCGTAAAAACCCTATCAAAGGTCTTGAAGCGCAGGCAGCTCTGAGGCGTCAGGCAAAGGGGAAAGGTCGTGCAGACCAGTGACGGAAGGTTTGTAACACTCACTATGTGACTTGGGTAGCATCATGCGGTTCTGTCTCGATTTGTAGCACACTGGTCTCGACTTGTACTTTCAACATTTTGTGATTTAACTGAATCAATGTCCTACGGAATTTATGGGAACAACGGTAACGCGGAGCATGGGGACGTCGAGGACGAGGATATGCGATACAATAGATGAGAGTGCGTGGTTGCTGAAGGACGAGGATATGCGATACAATAAATGAGAGTGCGTGCTTGCCAGCGACAGATACCGGATACAGTGTGTGGGCCAGATGGATGGCCAATGAGTCAACATGAGACGCTCAGCGGTCATGAAATCAGCTTGGATCGCTATCACGTCGGTATCGTCAGTTTCCACATGAGCACACCAAGAGCAATGAGGCCGCAACGCACCTTTTTTGAGGGATTGAGACAGCAAGGTCCTTACTACTACCGGGTCCGCGCGAATTAGGACCGACGAGGCAGAAGGGTGACAGTCCTCGGCTTCTTCACTTCTAGACCACTCTTGCCAAAGTATCGCTCGGACTCGAATGACCAGTGTAGACTGCCGACAATCCAATCCGCGAGGCCATCGACATAGACATCGACCTGTCTGTCAATTTCCGACGTTTATCGTACGATGACAATAGAACGGCGCACGATAAAGTCAATGAATGTATCATTAGCCCAAATGGAGTAGAGCAACGTACCCTTCGACTGTTCCACGTTGTAGGAAAACATGTCCTGAAGGTGGGGTGTTCATGAAGTCGCATCAGACGCGAAGCTGGGGTAGGCCGCTCCTGTAGTTACAGCCAGGGACCTACGTCATACCGTGTGGACGTCAACGTATACGGCCCTGATTATCGACTTCTCGACTGGCAGCGAATACGTCGCCGTGGGGAACAGTCGAGGGCACGTCCTCCTCTACCATCTACTCGATTTCGCGCCACAGTCATAGCGTGCCTCGTAATATGCCGCCGTGCGCATCTCACTGGGGCTCGACGGGTGCGTACCACAAGCACGGACCCGTCTCGCAGCTCATCTCGCGCGATGCTGGAAGATCTTGATGCGGCATTCACTCGAAGCACGTCGAGACAACGGAGGCGTCATGAAAAGGACGACGGGTGCGTCGGACGACGAGGGAGATGCAGAACCGACGATCCACGACAGGTATGTATCGTTACGTGCGGCACACCCGCCGCGGTGTAGCTATTGCTCACCATTTGATTACAGGCCATGCCATCACGAAAGTACGCTCACGTCGAGACAACGGAGGCGTCATGAAAAGGACGACGGGTGCGTCGGACGACGAGGGAGATGCAGAACCGACGATCCACGACAGGTATGTATCGTTACGTGCGGCACACCCGCCGCGGTGTAGCTATTGCTCACCATTTGATTACAGGCCATGCCATCACGAAAGTACGCTCGAGTTGGGAGTTCTGCGTCGGCCGTGCCATGGTTGCACAGCGAGCGCGACAACTTGTTTCGCTCCTTACACTTGCCACACTCTCCCGTCGACTTGCGGCTCAACCTCGCAGCTTAACAATCTCGTCGACGCATTGTATCTCAGTGAATACAAAGTGAATACATCACATATACATCAATTCTGTCTGAGCTCGTCCAACTCCCAGTAAGTGGGATGCTGACCATTGCGCTCGAGTTTTCCCAATATCCATTTGTTCCGTCGCATGATCATCTCATCCAGAAAAAACTCGAACTTCTCTCGACTCATTTCTCGGCACATGGACTGGTATTCGGTAATCCATGAGTTGACCTGCTCGCAAGCTGACGAGTTGAAGTACCAGCGACCATCCCTATGCTGTAGTTCACCAAAAGAGCGTGGATTGCAATGCTGCTGACAATATGCGTCGGTGACACTGTGCTTGCAATCGAAATGAAAGACATCGACAGAAAGCCCAACGTTGTCAAAGTACGGGTCTTTCCCCTTGACCATGCGCGAAAGGTGACAGTTGTTGTCAAAGAAGATATGCTCCGGAGGCGGAACAAATTGATATACTGCTTTGATGAAATCCTGCATACAGAATGAGTATACAGCATAGCAAGAAAGAGCAGTGCATACCTTCACACTAGAAACTGCTTCAGAGCCAAAGAATGTTGCTCGGGCAATGATGACACCACAGGGAGCAACAATCAGCTGCTCGTTGTGGGTTCGCCGTCTTCCGAACTGGGCTCGTAAACGTTTGCTGCCTTGAGCTGGAGCGTGAAGATGTTCTGCTGGGCCAAACCCCACACTCACGACACGACTGCTGTTGTCGACATCGAAAACCTCCTCTCCATCTAACCTGTTCACATCTGCAGCCCCCTCCGCACCCGTACCTGTACTTTTGGGCCGAAAGCGTGCTTGTCCTTTTATTCGGTGTCGTTTTTCGATTTCACGATGAGTTTCGTCTGCGCAAACCAGATGGCCTGCGAGAATAGGAGAGGTGCAGTCTTTGATGGCACACTGCAAATTCAGTCCAGCATGATCACGACAGAAGCGATGATGCTGCTTCTCTAGGGTGGTCTGGCAGTTATGAACCGTACAACATGGATGCCCAATAGTGACACCATCAATGACCACGACACGTGTTCGCGCTGAGAAGTGCAAAACATAAGCCATAGATATCAACCCGCCATACTGCAAGACGTACAGAGTCCCTGACCGGTGGCTCGATTGTCAAAGAATCGCGTGCATTTGTCACACCGGTGAAGGATTTGGCCAAGACCAAAACGCTGCATGCGAATGTTGCGGGCTAGCATGGCCTTCCTGAGACGTGTCTCTTGCTCATCTGTGTGGGACAAGTCAAGTGACATGCCTCGACTGGCACTGTCCTCCACTAGGCAGAGTAGGATCACCGCATCCCACACAAGTTCGGGGCGAAGGTTCGGGGAAAAATGGAAATCGGAGTGGTCTGCAACAGACCTGCCTTCTGGGTCTTCATTGTCGTGATCTGCGCCAAGGAACATGGTGTTATATGTACGAGCACAGTTTGATGCGGATTTCCTGATCAATCAAATGATTACTGTCAGTGCATATGTCCCTCAATTGTGCTTGACTTACCAGCTAGTCACCTGGTCCAATATCCACATATCTATCAGCTGTCTCTCCATGAACTGATGCTCTCCAGCCTGAAGCACATCTGGAATGCCGCCATAGTAGTAGCGTACTCCACCTCGCACGGAGTAGTTATGACGATAACTGGTGAGACAGCCTACACCATTGTTGTGAGTACAATCCTCTCTGATAAATATGTACATACCACGACAGTAGAGATGTACAGTGTATGCAGGCACTGGTCCTTGTGAAAACGTGAAGAATACCACTGCCCGCTGCTGTACCTCTGTAAGCAGCGCAGCCATGTGATTTGTGCACTCTGTGTTGATGCAGTGGCGACTGGGGGGGTAGAAGGTATGAAATGCTACAAAAGCCTTAGTACCAGACTAACAGAGTAGTTCATTCTGTGCTTACTAAGTCCGACAGAATACCCGTGTACCTTGAAGCTCCCTGCAGGGTTTGCTAGCAACCGCGCCGCGATGTCGGTCTCCCATACAATGTGCTTTAGGACCTCCCAACACTGGCGTACTAGGGGGGTAGGCGCTTCAATGATTTTTGATAGAAACTCTTCAATAACGTTGGGTAGGTGCTCAGGAGCATGAATCTGATCTTGGTTTGAATTCTGAGTTGTCAAGATGTCATCCTTGAGCGCTCTTGCATAAATGACAAAATGTACAAGGTGCGTCAGAGAGAGTGCATTGAGTAGGTCGGGATATTTTTGGAAATGGTCGAGCAAGTCGCTCAGTTTCTCAGACGACGACATCGTTGTAACATGTAAGGACGTGAACAACCTTCAACTACTTGTCACAAATAGCCTGAGTAACATAACGTCACACCGTGACACAATTGGAGTCGGATCCGGATCCGGACTGACCGGATTCCCCATTTCCCGTTCGTTCTCCAATCAGTACATGTCACTTTTCTCCGCCGCCACGTCAGATGACGCACACAACACAGCAGTGGTATCGGTTCTAGCTGCACCGCAGCGTTAGCAACTTGTCAAAACAGTGTACAGTAGCCTAAGTGGAGTTATACGGGATACGATATAGAGAGGAGCGTAAGTGAACGAGGGAGGTGACGTGAGGGCATGCACAAACTAATACGGAAAGCGTGGGACAACTAGCGATGTGAAACCAGAGGCGCACTTTCATACGCCTATTGTAGCTACTAGGGAGACGGCAGTGAGAGAGAGTGGGGAAAGTCCGCAGGGGAACCAGACTCGCCGTGGCAGGGCGGCGGTCAAGTGAGAGAACATGATACTGAGCGGAGGACCGACTCAATGTATGTCGTTTTAGAGCTCAGCCGGTCAGGCGTCATTGTTGGACTTTGGGATTACGGGGGGGATTACTGGGGCTTCTACGCTTGATGAGGCCCCTCGAGAAGAGGGAGTGAGATAGGAGGGTTGTGCTGTTGTATACCGGCTGCCGATTGGTGTGCCGTACTGGGAGTAAGGTGCTGACGCCGGACGCGAATGATAACTGGACTGAGGGCTCGGGATTGCTGGAGGCGGGGGTGCATAGGGCTGGGGGACTCCTGGACCCTGGGCATAGTGCTGGGGCCCGATTGCCGAGAGCGGGATTGCCGAGAGCGGGATTGCTGCACCCTGCTGTGGGGCGACATAGGGGGCAGAGTGCGGGGCATACTGCAACTGGGCGCCCGATGTATGCTGCAAGGGAGACGTTGGTGCATAGCCCGAGGTGTACTGGGGGTGGTGTCCTGGTAGGCCTGGCTGCGGGGTGTGGCAGTTTGCACATAATTGTCCGTTAAAGTGTGCGTGTGGTGGGTGTGCACCAAAAGGTGATGGGTAGTTCCCGTGAGGGAACATAGGGACGGCAGACACGGTCACCGTCTGGAACGCGCCGGTGACGATGGCGAAGTACAGCACGAGAGGGGTCGAGAAATGCATGGCGAGTGAAAATACAGGATTTTGAAGTGTGTCTGAAAGGACGGTAAGCCGGCTTTGAAGAATTTCAGTAAGATGACCCAACGTATTTACCGACCAGCGCTGCGTGAAACAGAAAATCAGTAGAGTAATGAGCTCAGTAGCAAATGGGCTTTATTTATATAAATTGGGTACTCACACAGGGGAACTCTCCTATCAGACTGCTGCACTCGTCTCGTGTTTGGATGGATAATGGAGGCGCAACAGCGGTGCACTGTACCTTGAGGCTACCGGCGCTCTCTGCCACCATCATCGTCGCAAGTACACCGCCTCGACAGCCTCCATGAGCCATCTCACGCATGGCGGTGCCGATACACTGATGCTTGACTACTATCCGTCGTCTAGCGCGGCCTCTCCTCCTCACATCCATCGTCGATAACAAAGACTGGCCCACGACGACGACGCGGGACCAAACACCATGTTCCATCCCCAGCAGCAGTCCGGTCCTCCTGCTCTTCCTCCTCGCCATCACTCGGCCTCCAGATCCTTGCAGCTCCCGAATGCAACTAACCAACCTGTGCACCCAGCGACCTATTCCAGCGCAGGTTATCAACAACATCAGCAGCATCAGTACTCCAAACCTCCGCCCATCTCTGCGCAGCAGACACACGGATCACCGTACTCGGACCACTCACTAGGAGGAGGGTACACGCCCGTTGACTTTGACGGGCTAGGTAGCAGCGCTGTTCAGTTTTACGGAAGGTGAGTGTTGATTCTCTTTACACGAACAGCCGCTGATCTTCACATTGCAGTCTAATCGATCCTCTTACCTCGCGCCCCTCCCAAGTATTCGCCAGACTTGCCGACTCCCTCTTCTTCTGGGCCGACTCCAACTGCGATGTCGCAGGTTTGCGGGGCACCGGCGTGATCGAGCCTGCAAAGTACGCGTGGGTCATGGTCAAGCTGGGAGAAGATCAAGCTTCGGTGAGCAGCTCGATGGCAAATGGTTTCTACTGAATCTTTCTGACTATAACCTTCAGGCGCAGCTGTTGATAGAGTATATTCAGTCTCTGTATGAGACCGCGGGTATACCGTGCCAGTATCGAACAGGAGCCGACGGTCGAACGGTGCGCCACGACTTTCATTCTGAGATCGAGCTTTCCTGGCGCTAACAGTATGTCGTAGATCGCCGTCCTCGATCGTCGCGGCTGGCTACACTCGAGCATGTTCGACGCCTGCTCCGACCCCGAAGAAAGCTGCAAGGTACACTCCATCTCCATGCCCCTCATCTTTCCAAGGCTAACTCGCACCGACTCTAGTACTGGTCAAAAGCAATATCCCAATTTTCCTTAGTAGACCCAGCCACTTCACAGCCATTTCCCTCTCCCCTGCCTCGCTCTGCACTCCCAGCTCTTCCAACACCCGCTCTCCAAGCTGTGTTTTTCGACTGGCAGAGAAAGATACAGCAGGATGTGGAACAGAAAAAGAAGAAGGCGCAAGAAGATGCGGAAAACGCGAAAAGACACAATGGAGCTTACGGGTTCCAGGGGAACATGACCGCGCATGGGGGGACCACGGGAGGAGGATACACGCCTGTAAAGTTTGACGGACTGCAAGGCAACGTAGGCGAATTTTATGGAAAGTGAGCACTCAATATTCTTTGGCCGTTCGCCCTGAATCGTCAATCTGCCTTTTTTTAGGTTCATCGACCCAGTTACGTCTCGACCCTCTGAAGTCTACTCCCGACTTAGCGACGCCTTGTTCTTCTGGATCGACGCCAACTGCGACATTCCCGGTCTGCGCACCACCGGGGTCATCGAACCTGCAAAACTCTCGTGGATCACTGTTAAAATGGGTTCAGACCCTCTCGACGTGAGTCCTGAGATTTTCTCTTGATCTTGGTCTTTGGACGTTTGCTGATGCAAGGCGTTTGGAATAGGCACAGCTTGCGGTGGAGTCTTTGCCTTCGCTTTACGAGGCGGTAGGGATACCATGTCAATATCAGAGGGGGGATGATGGTCAATTGGTGCGTGTACATTGACGTTCTTCGACATCCTGTCATCCAACTCTTCGTTTGAACGTAGATGCCAGTCCTCGATCGCCGCGGCTGGTTACATTCAAACATATTCGACGCCTGCGCAGATCCCGAAGAAGAGTGGAAGGTCTGCTGCACTCTCTTTCCCTTCCTTCTATCCCTTGCATACCTATACTGACACACACTCCTTAGTACTGGTCAAAAGCAATCACACTGTTCGCCTTGGTAGATCCTGCCACCTCCCTCCCCTTCCCCTCCCCTCTACCCCGCTCCGCCTTGCCCACCTTGCCCACACCCGCTCTTGCGAAGATATACACAAACTGGAGGTTGCAGGCCCAAGTGGACATGCAGAAAAAGAAGAGTGAGAGGATTATGAGGGATACGATGGCGGCGTATGGTTTGCAGAGTGCGGTTCCGGCCTCCTCAGCGGCGGTGTCGTCTTACATGGGAGGGGCAGCAGGTGTTGGGTATAGCGGTGCGTACAGTCAAGGTGCACCAGCTGCGGTAGGAGCGAATAGCAGCACTGGGGGGTCTACTAGTGGAGGAACGGGAGGAACGGGAGAGCATGCGACTATGACGGATACGATCAATTCTGTTGCCACTTTGGCTAACACGGCGTTGGGGGTGTTTGGGGGTGGAGGTACAGGTGCTTTTACGTTTGGGAATTGAGCTGTTCGCGTGTCGTAGGTGTTGTCAAGATGTGCTTGGTTGTACATGATGGCCGTGTTTTTTTAAAACAAATTATATTTCATGTGAAGGGGATTTGTCCGTTTGTTACTGAAGAATGTCGTTGATTGTTGCTGAGCAGGTGTAATTGAATCTCCTCGGATAGTGAGATATCTTACTTGGCTCTGTTGCGATTTAAACTTGGGGTGCGTGTCTTTAGATGATTGAATGTGTCCTCGCATGGACTTGGCACTGAGCGAGATCGAGAGCGACATGTGTATGTATACAGTAGTGTAAACACGCTAGCTCCCAATCGCACACTCACTGGTCGGGGAGCAGCGGAGCTCAGAAATATTATTTACCACCGTAATATTAGCTATTCCAAACTCTGATCTTTATAGCCACTCTTTTCAACCGACTTTCCATGCTTGCCAAGAAGGTCTGCAGAGAGAAGCTATTTTCGCGAAGGCAGACGCGAACATTCCAAGGTGCGAAAGGCCCACGCGCGCGAACTTGGGTGTCCCTCCAAGTTCCCAAGCACTGAGTGGGCATTGGGCAACGCATATGTTCCGTGACATCGGCCGCACGTAGCGCAGTACAGTACGTACATACAATCTAGCGATATGTATGTTTCGACGACTGTCGACTGCTCACCGCTCATCGACGCATCTACAGTCAGCTCAACGACAGTGTTGATTATTGACCCGTGAGTACGCATTTTCGATCCCCAACCATGTCAGAAAGCTGATAGGTGCTACCAGTATTGCTGCATGCACTGGCAGATCTATTGCACCAACAGTGTACAGATACCGCGAATGCTGAGACAGTGCACTGTATCTCCGTTCGATCCTGCCTATTCTTGTATAGTTCGCAAGACGTTCGGCTCGCAAAGCAGGTACACGGACCCTCTGAGGCGTTGACAAACGGTATTGCGCGGTGCCGTCGAGTAGTACGACTACGTGAGCTTGACTCTGAGTCGGAGGCGACTCACTGCTTAGACGGCGGGCACATGATCAACCGGCCAAGCTCGGATCGATATCGTTCCTGAAGACGGTTTTCCAGGACGCGGGCTCAGCATATAGCGATGCTTGGCTTATACATGCAGGTTGTCCGAAGCCGTCTAGTCAAGGTTTTAGCCAAGCCATATAGTACGGCCCCCTCCCTCTCCCTCTACGCGTCCACCTCGACCTGAACATCATCATCACAGGACACAGGTGCTGTGATTTACCGCCTCTAGGTACGACGATGAGTAGGCGAGAGTCTGGTTGGTGAAAACCTGTTGAGTGCTCATCTACAAAGTCACGGATGGCGGTGCCGGTACAATACGCGCACGACATACTATCAGACCTATCTGGGACACAATCAGCGGTCTATTCCCAGAGTGCGTATTTAGCTGTCTAGAGATTCATTCACAGCCTCTCCTCCTCACGCCCATCGTCAGCGACGGTACACTGCCTAGTGTACAGGTTAACAAAGTCTGGTTGACAACGACCACGCAAATAACGGTGTACTGCCTTGTGCGCTTCTGACACAAGTTTGCTATCAATACAACCCTCAGGCTCACACTATCTGGTCTCTGGTCTGAGCACCATGCTCTCGTCCGAGGAATCAAGTACTTCCATAAACGACACACCTCGCAGGCCTCCTCCTCTTCCTCCCAGACGTCAGCATCCCCACTCCAACTCCAAATCCTTGCAGATCCTGAACAAAAACGAGCAGTCTTCACAGCCCGCCTTATGCGTCTCTGACTCGAGTCAGCCATCAATGCAGTCCTTGCATTCTCCGGCCTCCGGCCAGGATACTACGCTCTCGCCCCAGAAATCAAGTCCTCCCGTAAGCGACATACCTCGCAGCCCTCCCCCTCTACCTCCCCGCCGCCAGCATCATCACTCGAACGCCCGATCCTTGCAGATCCCGAACGAAAGTAATCAGTCATCGCAGGCGATATCCTTTCACTCCTCAACAGCGTCCACCGTACCACACCCCCCATATTCTAGCGTAGGTTATGAGCAACCTCAGCATCAGCAGTTTCAGTACTCTCGTCCACCGTTACCGCCCCGCATATATGCGAGTCCCCCACCAACGTCAGTACAGCAAACGCACTCTCCATCACCCTCATCCGAAGACGGACAGACGCAGCACTTACCCGGAGGAGGGTACACACCCGTCGAATTTGACGAGCCAAGTGGCGACCCTATTCAATTTTACGGAAAGTGAGTGGGTGCTCTTCCTAATTTGCATGGATCTCTCTTCCAGCTCTCGTTGCTATTGATGAACGGTCGCTGAGTCTCACCCTCCAGTCTCATCGACCCTATCACCTCGCGCCCCTCCGAAGTATTCGCCCGGCTCGCTGACTCCCTTTTCTTCTGGATTGATGCCAACTGCAGTATCCGAAATCTTCGGGGAACTGGCGTGGTCGAACCTGCAAAGTATGCATGGATAATGGTCGAAATGGGAGAAGATGCAGCTTTGGTGAGCAAACCAATGTCACCGGGGTGTCATGCCGTATTTTCTGACCACGTTTGTCAGGCGCAGATTTTGGAGGAGTATATACACTTACTTTATGAGGCGGCGGGGATAGCCTGCCAGTATCAGACAGGAGCTGATGGTCGAACAGTGCGTCACAATCTCTCTGTTCTGACCTTTTGTGTTTTCCAAGAAAAGCCCGCACACACTGGTCTTCCTTCGACGTTGTGCAAGCCTGTTGTTCTGATAATATGTGTTAGATTGCGATTCTCGATCGCCGTGGCTGGCTACACTCAAGTATCTTCGATGCGTGCTCCGATCCTGAAGAAAGCTGGAAGGTGCGCTTCATCTCCATACTCCTGCTCTTTTAGAGGCTGATTTGCACCGCTTGTAGTATTGGGTCAAAGCGATATCCCACTTTTCCTTAGTGGATCCAGCCACTTCCCTGCCCTTTCCCGCTCCCCTGCCTCGTTCTGCGCTTCCGGCCCTCCCAACACCTGCTCTCCAGGCTGTGTTCTTCGACTGGCAGAGAAACATACATAGTGAGGTGCACAAGAAGAAGACAGACGAAAATGCGGAAAATGCGAGAAGGAGAACTGCTGCTTATGGGTTTGAGAGTAACAATGATACCGCGTCCGCGGGAGCCATGGGAGGAGGATACATGCCTGTCAACTTTGACGGACCGCAAGGCAACGTCGGCGACTTTTATGGAAAGTGAGTGCCAAAATCCACCATTTCTTGGTCGCTGGCCGCGCTTTATTGTGTGCTGCTCAGCAGCGCACAATCCTCGCTTTGAGATGAGTCCAAAACTTCACCAATCGCTAACACCATTCTTCCCACTTTCTAGATTCATTGACCCAGTCACCTCCCGCCCCTCCGGAGTTTACACCCGGCTGGTCGACTCCTTCTTCTTTTGGATCGACTCCAACTGTGATATTCCCGGTCTACGCAACACCGGATTTATCGAACCTGCAAAGTGCGCTTGGATCATTGTCAAAATGGGATCGGATGCTGTCGCGGTGAGTACTTGACTCGGGATTTCTTCTTGTGTCATGTTTGCTAACACAAGGCGTGTGAATCAGGCACAGCTAGTAGTGGAGTGTCTGCAATCGCTCTATGAGTCTGCGGGGATACCATGTCAGTATCAGAGGGGGGATGACGGTCAGATGGTGCGTGCTATCTACGGTCTTCCCTTTCTCGTCTTCTTCTTGATCTCTTTCTTGTTAAACTGCAGATTGCTGTCCTCGACCGCCGCGGCTGGTTACACTCCAGCATCTTTGACACCTGTGCTGATCCCGAAGAAACCTGGAAGGTTTGTCCAAACCCCCCAATCACCTTCCCTCCACCGTTGACACACATTGCCATGAACACAGTACTGGTCTAAAGCAGTCACTCTTTTTGCGTTGGTAGATCCCGCCACCTCCCTCCCCTTCCCCTCTCCCTTACCCCGATCTGCCTTCCCCACCTTGCCCATACCTGCCCTCCAGAGGATATACACCAATTGGAAACTACAGACTCAAGTGGACGTCCAGAAGAAGAAGACTGACAAGATTGTGAGGGATACAATGGCGGCGTATGGTCTTCAGAGTGCAGTCCCGTCCTCCTCGATGGTGGCATCGTCTTACGTGGGAGGGGTAGGAGCCACAAATGGTGGTCTGTATAATTCAGGAGCAGGAACAGGGACGTCAGCAGCGAACATGAACAGTACAATTAAAACTGTTGCTACTTTAGCCACTACTGCATTGGGGTTGTTTGGTGGAGGGGGTGCATATACATATGGGAATTGAGTGTCAGATGCTGCAATTATTGTCAGGTTTTTTCTTTGGAGTTTGGTTTCAAGTAGCCAACTCATCTTCCCATCTTCCTCCAATAGTCACACATCTCGCAGTCAATGTCACCGGCGTTACCAACTATGACTTCCTCCTTGACTGCAATTAGAACTCCTCTTAACACATATATCTCATGGCCCATGGGTTTGGGGCTCAACCAGCTTTGTTGGCAGAGACAGCCAGCTGTAAATTCATAAATCCTTGATACTCTCTACCTTTGAGGACCTATCTTTGAGCTTTATACCCCAGATTTGGTGAGTTTTCCTTTTCTGGATGATACATGATTGGTGATAACAATGAGGTACTATTGCCACTGTAAGGGTGAGAGTTTATTACATGCACAACTTATGTTGGTGACACATCCAGTCAATCTTGTTAAGCTGTGTCAAAACACAATGGAAAGCTGATTAGCGCTCACGCGCTCTCTATTCACATTTGTTTGTACACTTAGTGGGTTGCATGGGTAGCGCATACCCACGTGGGTTATGGGTATGGGTATGGTGGGTATGGGTACGGGTTCATCAATTGTGTGCTTTCCAAAACCCATACCCATTCTGCGTGTTGTTAATCCAAGATCCACCGAGTGATGCGCCAATGCGCACATCAACGATTGGCCGCGCCTTCCGCCTAACACCGTATGCTTCCGTTTCTTCATTTCTATTTGTATTGGTACGTTCTGTTACGGTATTACTATATTCTACGCGCATAAGTTTCTTTCTATTATCCCGCTCTCCACTTCATTCCGCAGACCTGCTCATAATGACTTGACCACCACCTTCCTACTTATTACTTTATTCTGACTTTCCGCTTTTGGGAAAATATATAAAAACCATGTATAGTTTCGGTTTGAATTTTATCATCTCAGGTTATGGGTAGTCTGGTGGGTAGACGAGCAATCCGGCAATGGCCACCGCAGTAGTCTAGATTTGGCAATGGTGCCCCGACAGGTTGAATTTTTCACTTCACTCAAACCCACCATGGCGCTCGATGATCCCCCTGCAGCAGCAAAGCGCAAATGTATTCCTACGGAAAAGGCTCCAAAAAAAAAGGCACGGGCTACAGCACCACAAGCTAACAAGAAATCAAGAAAGACAACTGTTGTATTGGAGGAAGAAGATGATGCTCGACACTCCGATGATGGAGTAGAGGAGATAGAAATTGAAGACATTGATGGTAACGTAACAACACGCCATCTCAATGTGGCATCAAAGGACAATGGGGAGGAGGACGACAAGGCAGAACTGGGTGAGTAAAATGACATGGACAATGCAGCGAGTACAAACTGATACACCACATATAGAAAGGATGATGAAAAAATGGTGCTCGCCCATCTATGGGTTCTTCCACGCTGAGCCATCAATCGAGTACAAGGGTGGGCGAAAGTGCCACACATTCAAGTGTGCAGCAAAAGGGTGCGGGCACAGGATATTCCGTAATCTTGACACGCGTGATGCACAGTCCACCGGGAACATGCGTAAGCATGCAGTGGCTTGCTGGGGTAAGGAGGCGGTAGAGATGGCGGATGAGGCTGGCAATGTTGACTCGGTGCAAGCGGACATTGTCCAAGGTATCCTCCGCGATGGTAAGATAACAGTGTCGTTCGAACGGAAGGGGAAGGAAAAGGTGACCTACTCGCATCGTCAGCACACGAAGACAGAGACAAAGTAAGTGCTTACCGAGTTGCTATGGTTGTCAAGGAGGCTAAAAAAGTAGGGCGGAGATTGTACGTTGGGTGACAGAAAGCCTACGACCATTCAAAATTGTGTCAGATCGAGGCTTCAAGAGCCTCATGAAGACGGGAAGGCCAGGTTATTACTTACCTTCACTGACAACAGTCTCCCGAGATGTCAAGCTGGTGTTTGCGAAGGCACGTAAGCGTATGGCAAAGATGTTGAAAGAGTACGATGGCGACTTGAACTTTGCAACGGATGCATGGACTTCACCCAACCATCGGGCATTCATTGCGATAACCGTGCACCTAGAGATGAATGGCGAGCCCGTTAGCATGTTACTTGATCTCGTCGAGGTTGCCCAGGTATGTTGATAGCTAATGGGCAAATTATGAATGAAATGCTCACTGAAACTGATTCTCTCTAGTCGCATAGTGGCCTGAACCTGGCAGCAGCCTTTGCAAAAGTGCTCAATGACTTCGGAATAGGTGATAAGGTCAGCAGTGCATGCGTATGGCATGAAAATAGGTTGAACTCACCAGATTGTATCCAGATCCTCAGTATTACTTGCGATAATGCCACGTCGAACGATGCAATGATCGAAGAGCTTGCGAATATTGTACTGACATACAAAGGCGAAGAGAATCGTGTTTGGTGCTTTGTGCATATCATTAATTTGGTTGCAAAGAGTCTATTGAAACAATTCGATGTACCGAAGGACAAGAACCGCGATGCGATGACTCAAGCTGAGAAGGATTTGGCGGATTTGGCAACGGATCTTGATATGGAGGATCTTCAGACAAGGCTTGAGGTAGCAGCCAAGGACCAGGATGAGGATGATGACGAGGGATGGGTGAACGAACTTGAATCAATGAGCAATGTGGAACGGGAAGCTCACAGTGAGCGGGTTCAACCAGTGTCCTTAGTGCTTGTAAAGGTCAGTTGAAAGGAAAGATAAAGCCAACCAAGTACTCACCAAAGCCAACCAGCTTCGCAAAATCTTGTACAAGATCCTTCACTCCAGCACAATCCTCCTCCCTGCCTGGAAACGAGTGCTCAAAGTGCTCGGTTTGAAAGAGCGGATGATGCCGCGGGATGTGTCGACTCGTTGGAACTCGACATTTGATATGCTTGACTTCGCTTTGGAGTATTGAACAACGGTGCAGAAAATGACAGAGGAGCACAAGGAAGTGCTGGGGACGTATGAGATGGCGAACAGCGACTGGAAAATTGTTGAACAGCTGCGCGACGTGCTACAGGTAAGTCCAATTATTTTCCATGCCGCATTTGGACGCTTACAAATGCATCCGCTCTGTGGCGCTTTTGCTTCCGTATTCAATTTTGGCCATGCACAAACGACTCTACCCTCCAGATTCTCAAAGACGCGACTCTTTTCTTCTCTCGCAAAACACCCAATCTTGCCACTGTCATATCCGCCATGGATCACATTGACGAGAAGTTTGGCTCGGACACGCTTAATACCCGGCTTCATCCTGCAATCCGCGCCTCAGTTGCAGTTGCCAAACGCACCTGCAACCGAAACTACAGCCACACAGACGACTCGAATCTCTATCGGGTGGCCATGGGTAAGCTACTTCAGCTTCACAATTCATTTTATCTCACTGATACCAAATTTACAGTTTTACATCCTCGATAAAAGCTCGTTTACCTCAAGGATGCGGACTGGGACCCCGAGTGGCAGGACAAAGCTCAAACGCTGGTGCGAACAATTTACGATGAGAAGTACGCAACTCTCGATATCAATACTGGGGCATCGGATCCATCTGCTGACTCGCATGAACGAGCCGACACAGCACCAGTGTGTTTTTATTTTTTTTCGCTGCTTAGCAGATCATACTGATCACGAAGCACACTAGAAACGCACAGAAAACATCTTTGACTCCCTTCCTGCACTTGCTGCTCCCATCACATGCGAACTTTGCAACGAGCTTGATCGCTACCTCAGCACCGACCCCGAAGTCACCAACAATGTCATTCAGTGGTGGGTGGAGTGTCGCTCGATGTTCCCAAGGCTTTTGCGAATGGTGCTTGACTACCTTACAATCCCTGGTGAGTCTTTCTTCATTAATAGGCTAATAATAGCTCGAACGCTGGACTAATGTTGGCCTCAATAGCTACTTCTGTTGCCGTTGAGCGTGTTTTCAGCCAGGGCTGACTTCTTGTATCCTCCATTCACAACTGTCTATCTGCCCAAAGCACTCGGGCAATTCTGTGCCTAGGCCAATGGAGCCTTCTCGGGCTGGTCGAGGATGCGGATGTCACCAATGTTGCTCAGTTGCAGAACGTTCAGGGTGATGGTGATGATAGCAATGGCGAGTTTGACCCGGGTGATGATTGGGACAGGATTGATGGTTAGCTGGCATCCGGGATTGTCGTATATAGATCATGTAGTTGTTCTTGTAATTGTCTTGTAGTGATTTCCACGTGTTTGGCGTGTTTTACCTAAATAACCCATGGGTGACCCGCTGTGGGTCATACCCACAGCCTACCCACACAATACGCCGCTGAAGTAGGCGATCTAGCTCTGTATCAAGCTGCTGTCATATTGCATCCTCAGATGCCTGGGAATTGTCTGGCCGTGCCTTCCGAAGCTGTTTACCCATCTCAATCAACATATGAATGATGCTTTGAAGTCCTGAGTCTCAAACACCAGTAGCCTGACGTGCGCTGTCAACCTTGCTCTGAGCTCCAGGGAGAACAGACATGCTGAGCTGTCTTCAAATTTCTGCCCCTGTTTCATGTGGTGTTTGAAGTGGGCCTTCCTACAGTAGCACATAAAATTAGGTTCCCAAGCTTGACTTTTGAAAAAGGAAATAGAAAGAAACATACAGAGAAATTGAGAAGAATAGCTCAAGAAAGCCTTCTTCTGAAGCTTTATGAGCTTTGGTACCACCAACTTTGCAAGTTCGGCAACAGAGAGAACAACCAAGCCCGTTGTGACTGCATTTCTCTGCCTGCATTGGATTGTCACCACCAAAAAAGAAACCATATGGAAGCAACAAAATTTCTTCGTCATACTTGCAGTCCCAGGCCTCAACACCATTCTGAGGTGCTGAACTATTTGAGAAGTGAGTGAAAAGTACCAGTATCATTCTCTGCAGCAGAATTCAGGACTGTACCTACTTTATGGAGTCACAGACAGCCTTTGCAAGCTCTATTGGAGACACATGTGGTGAGGATGAGACAAACTTGACCAAGAATTCCTTTTCTATCATCTCCCGTGGCAAATTTGTGTTAGAGGTGTAGACAGCATGATGCTTGGTCCACTGCTTTGAAACATTGCCAGAACATCATTGATGAACACGATGACTGGGACAGCATAGCACATCCTGTCTTTGGCAAGTTGTCAAATGGGATTTGGCATTTTTTTGGCGTATTTCCGAGACTCATCTGTGCAAGTTAAGTTAACTGAGAAAGTCACTAAGTGGGTTTATTGAGACATACCAGAGAACAGCTGGACATGTTCAGGATATGACCCATACAATTTGTCGAAGGGAACCTTGAAGGTAGCCACAGGACATAGCATCTGTCGGTTGCTTACAACAAAACCACGCAATATTTAATCAACCAGTGAGAAAAAATACATCCAATTGAAGATGTACCTTACCTCAGTCCAAGAAACGCTACGGCCTAATGCTGTAAGTGTCTCTGGTGTGCCTCCAGCAGTTGGGATTGAGTCCCGTTGTGAACTACAACAATCCACAAAGAACCGCTCCGGTATAAAATAGGACGCACCGGATTGCTGAAGCAGCTCCTGAGTGAAAAAGATCTTCCCTTCAACCCTTACAGCAGGCGTGACAATGTCTTCAGGGCCATTGCGAAGCATCTTGAAACCATGCTTTGCTTCAGAAATATACCCTTCATGGTCTTCAGATAAGTTGGACATTGCAAGACAAGTCAAAGGATTTGCATAATCCTAAAACAGCTTCAAATTGAGATTTGATTACAAGATATGCAATCCATCCCTTTGCAACTGCAGCCCCAATATCATTGATGTAGAAGATATTGCCGCTAGGACTTACAACTTTCTTTGTGGGATCTCCAACCAGACGACGGAGGTCCTGGCACATTTTCTTGATAGCGTACAAGGTTGGAACATCACGTGCGTGTAACGCCTTGGCCCATCTGAGCATTGTACCAATTTGTGCATCCGAGAAACACAGACACGAAGATGTTAACAAGAGGTTTGTGAGAAAGAGCTGATGGAGATTAGTAGCTATCTGACTGTAGGATCTGACTCATACTTACTGACTTGGACGGCCATGGAAAGAACGATGTATCCTGAGCAGATGGCTGACTTGAGTGTGAAAACACTGGTATGCCTATGATTAATTGTTAGCAGGGCGTTTCCATCATGTAATACCTCATATCTAGATAGGACGGCTCATCTTCTCCTATGGTATCCTGCTCAATAGCGCTGCCTACGTGCTCATCTTGTAAATCATCCTCAAACAGCTCATAGTCCGGATCCAACGTCTCATCGCGCTCAGCACTATTGGCAGCAAATTCCTCCTCCTCCTCCTCCTCCTCCTCCTCCTCATTCACCTCATTCACCTCTAACACGCCAACACTGAGATGTGTCCACCAGATGGTCTTCCTCCTGTGATATGTCTGAAGACTCTTCAATTCCTTGCATTTCTTGCCTCTGTAGTTCTGTATCTTGCAGCTTCGCGCGCTCCATGTTGGCCTCTTGTAGCTGCTGATGGTGCTGGACGCGCTGCTGATGCCGGGCTGTAGATTTGTGGCCCTGAGCGTAGCGGCGTGCCATTGTGAGTGGAAGACCATTTGTGGGGCTTGGACACAATAAGCATGTCACTTGGTCCTTGAGACCTATAGACCACACTGTGTAGAAATTATTGATGTGTGTAGAGAAACAGAGCCAATTAAGTATGCACCTGTAGGGTCTAAGCCATAAGCTGGAGTATTTGTGGACATGCTGACTGATGAGCAAAGGTAGCACAATCACAACGTAAGTTGGGTCAGATTGTGCAATACAACACAGTAACTGTTTTACTCACCTTTTCCAATGTTTCTCAAGCTTTGTGCACACGTCCTAGAGAAAGTAGAGGACTGTACAAGCCCATCAATTTGTTTGATCTAAATGGAGAAGTGCACGTGACCGTGTGAACTCCCTTGGCGTTGGCTTTCTCCCCTTTGTCAACGTTTTGGTCAGTGTTGCCAGCCCTCTCCACATCTCCCACTCTCCTCGACCATGGCAACCGTTTTCATGGTCAACGCTGGACCGCACCAACACGGCAAAGGGGCTGGCAACTTTCGTCGTGTTCCCTTGTGGATTGAAATCCACGGCTTATCGTGCACATTGTACTCAGTTGTAAGCCCTCTGCGATATTCAGGCTTTGCTCAATTACTGACATTCTCACAGCCCCTCACAGTAACAGTTGCAGTGCCTCCTGAGGCTGCCGGTTTCCTCACGGCGACAGTGCACTCCGCAAAGGTGAAAGGCAAAGAGGCCAATTATGACTTCGCAGTCACCCTCCCACCAGTAAGTGCATCGCGCTTTGCGTCGAGCGACATGCACCTCACACGTTCAGCACAGGAGACCGACTACCCACTTATGTTTGCAACCACCCTCAAGCATTTCAACTGCAAGTCATTCACATCCTGGGAATCACTCCTCAACGGCGTCGAGTGTTGGCTCCTCACAACCGTCTTGGACCGGACACATCCCCAGTGGTCGTGGGGTGTTTTGCTGTACTAGATGGTGTTTTTTGGCACCTATCCCGAGTTTCCTGCTGGCTTGACTGGCCTGATTGGAACACCAGAATTTCGTTTGAAGGCAGTTTCCTCGACTCCTGGATGGCGCGCTTCACGCTGAAGCGTGCCCCTGGCCCAGCACAGAAACTCCTACCTGAACCTGTAGCTGCACGTACGTGCAAGAAGATTTGCAGGGATATTTGGACGGAATTTCAGGGGCAGCTCGCGTTGTATAATTGTACTTTGAATTAGCTATATCTACATGTTGTTGTTGTTTTGACTATGTCATTTGCTCATTCCGCGCTGTCCATTCCAGCTCAAGCAAAGAGGGATCAATACGTCTATTGCCTGTGTCTCTTGCGGCTTCTGCTTGCACTGTGCATGTTCAATCACACATAACATGGTGGTCAGATAGTTGAACTGTGCATATAATGATAATCATGTACGCTCGATGTCCATTATTGCTGGTCTAGATAAACTGGCTATAGACAGATTATATGATGGGCTGGTTGTCGGACGAGGACCAAGCAGGACGAAAGGAATAGTCAAATGTTTAAATATAGACGATAAGTGGTTGTCGGGATGGATGCGGAAGCCGAGGAATCTAAGAGGAATTGGAAATCCAGTCCGATGCGTCACAGATGTTTCACACCCATCTCAGTGATATTTTTGTTTTTTCGTCGCATGCCCATCCCTCAAACCGCCACATTCCCTTCTTTTGTCGCCACAAAGACATACCCCGCATCATTCTGGCCACTTCTTGAACCCGTACCAAGGAAAATTCCCACGCTTCAGCATAACGCTGTCCTTGCCACCACTCCCCTTCCCATTCCCGTTAATTGCTTGAGTTCCCCTTAATTACTACTCCACTCATTCTTATATACCTTAAATACGCGTTAACAACCCTTGTTTCCTTCAGAGCCTTGCTCCACGTGAATACAGCATGTCTGCCGACCCTCCTGACGCAGACATGATTCCTCCTCCTCCGTCTCAGCGGTCCCTTGAGAACCTCACACAACCTCCTCCGGAGCACCAAGCTGAGTTTAATCAGCTGCCTCCAGAACCTCTTCCTGTCACATACTTTAACCCACCCAGACCACTCCAGTCAGCTACGCTTCACAGGCCCCACAGCCTGCACCCGTCCAGACGCAGCCTAGCTACAAAGACGCAGACCTGTGGGGAGATGACATCTCTCCGGAACTGCCCTGCAATGCCCACCTCCCTTGCAAAAGCGAGGACCAGATCACGGAATCCCTCCCTGCTTCCGCGGCTACGCTCTCCACCCTTGCTGCGTTCCTGACGGAGCCGTTAGTTATACACCACATCCGAGAACTCTCCCGACAAACCAAGGAGTTCGACAACACAATAACGCCTATCTTCAACAACCTCCGAGGCCTCGTCAACCAGTGGAACAACACTGTGGATGACAAGCTCGCCATCCACCGCTCCGTCTCCGCTCCTTCTATTTGTAGTGCTCCTTCCTCAGGCGCAGCACCTGCAACCTCTCACGTCCCACCCTCGCCTCCAGTGGTACGCCCGGCCCACGTGCTTGGCACTACTCAACAACCCTTCCGAGTTGGTGGAGTACCCACCCATCACACAGTCCAGAGTACCTTACTGTTTGCGCCTGCTGCCAAGCAGCCGCCTCCCATCCCCTTGGCCAATCGCCCTGCTTCCTCATACGTCCAGGCCGTTAAATCGCGCCCAGCCAACACCCTTCTGAATATCACTTCTGCCCTTGCCACCGCCATGCCCGACGCGCCAGCTGAGGCGCTGTTCACTATGGCCACCAAGATGATTCCCGCACCCAGTAATCGGGCTGTTCCTCGACACGCCCCGCGTAATGCGTCCAAGGTAATTACGGTAAAGCCGTCTAGCGGCAATGTCTCGGTGTCCGAGATTCCTAATGACCAACAGCTGCTTAGTGCCTTCTCTCTCGTATATGAGGAGGCTAAAATGGAGAATCGCATCCCTCAGGACGCTCCCGACAAATTGTTTGTGCGGTGGCTCAACAACGCGCTGCACCTGCATTTCCATACTTCGCCGTGCGAAGGCACGGAAGCCGTTGTCGAGTCCTTCTGGGGCAAATGCCCTGGCCTGAACAGAGCAACCCCGGCATGTTCTACATTCTGTTTCCGCAACGGTGTCCTATACCGTTGCGTCCCCTTCTCCAACCCGTCCATTGCCACTACTGACGAATCCATCCAGCAGATTAGGGAAGCGCTTCTCGGCCAATATGCCTGGGAAGGGGTGACCATGATCGGCAATCCACGCATTCAAATCTCTGAAGGGTCCACCTGCGGAACCGTCTTTGTGGACTTCTACGGCAGTTCCACATCGCGATGCATGCACCAGATCATGCGCCAGATTGTTTACCTGAATGGCGGCACCTGTCGGGCTGTCCAGGCACACAACTTTAGGCCTGCGACCCCCCGCTGTGCGATATGCCAGCGCTGGGGCCACCCGGCAGACATATGTCGCTCTCAAGTGGTACGTTGTCCCGTCTGCGCGCAGCCTCACAACGAGCGCAATCATGAACGCTTAGCACCCCTCGCCGCCATTAAATGCTTGAACTGCGGTGAGCCTCACCGCTCAGACTCTCCTCACTGCCCTTTCTTCCAGCATCATCGCGACCATGAGTGGATTCAGGCCCATCAGCCATCCTCACAACCCGCGCACCGAGTTCCGCACAACGACTTCCACCAAGTTGCGCACTCCAAGCGCAATACTCGCATTGGCATGGGATGCCAAGTCCCCAGCCTAGCTGGAACTGGTCATACATGATGCCAGATCCTGTCCTAAGCACGTTCCAGGTAATATCTTTTAATGCTAATCATACAGCTCATGATACCGCAGCTGTTTTACAGTACTTTGTCCAGGCCAACACTATTTTCATACAGGAACCCGCATACGGGGTCATCAAACACACTCCTTCTACCACCAACCTTCTCGGTGACGAGTTCTTTGGAACTCAGGCGCAGTCCAGAGACTGGCTTCTACTGGAAGTCAGTGACACTCGACAGGCGCGAGTCGCATGTTACGTCAACCGTAGGCGGGCAGGATCCAATCCGCGGACACGCCACAATATCATTTCGCACCCTCACTTGCTATGTTTCTCTCTTTCATTTTCTTTCATTTGGTCATACTGAACGTTTCTTCCTCAATATATACAGCCATCCAGACACTCACGACACCACCCATGCCCTTATGGCAGCACGGCGCCTCCTGCCTTTCATGGTGGTTGCAGGGGATTTCAACCTCCATCACATGCTATGGGAGTCGGGTCGCCGCAACAACCGACATGCGCAGGACGTCATCAACTTCATGCCGGACGTCAACATCTCCCTGCTCAACCTGCTAGATGTGTAGACCCACTTTCCACATCGCCGCAGACTTGCTCTGTCCGTCATTGACCTCGCATGGGTGGACTCCTCAATGATCAATCACCCTCTTACCACTCTCACGGTAGACGCTAACATGCGCATGGGCTCTGACCATGCTGTCCTCATCATTGACATTCCTACCAAGCCAGAGTACACTGCGCTGCCGCGTATCGCTCCTGGCTCTGACGCGGAAACCGAGTTCATCATTGACATTCTCGAGGCCGCTCAAGCGCGCGTTCACAATTCCCTCTCCTCATCTCGCGATTTAGAACATTCGCTAACTCTTTTCTTTGAGTCAATTCAGGACGCCTTCAACCGGCACGCCTCCACCCCACGCATCACAAGCCACTCCAAACTGTGGTGGAACAAAGAGTGTCAAGAAGCGCTGAGTTTTTTTTGCCGCACTCACCTACAGGAGGACCAGCGGGCGTTCTTTCAAGCAATCCGCAGAGCCAAGAGACAGCACTTCAACGGCGTCATCAGCAATTGGCTGCAAAGAAACGCGTATGGGATCTCACAGCGTGGTCCAAACCGCGTCCAGTGTCAACCACAACTCACATCAAAGGGGCAGACAGGACAACGCTCCACTTGTTCAAAGGCTTCGTCAGGGGCTGCTCTGACCAATTCTACTCAGCGCAGAATTGACCTGTGGAGCTCTCCATTGTTGAAGTCCTCGAGAAGCGCAACGAACAACCATTCCCACCTTTCTCTCGGCAAGAGCTGAGGGAGTGTCTTGCGACAACTTCCTCCCGCTCTGCTCCAGGTCCAGACCACCTTACTTGGTCAATGATTAAGACTCTCGTCGCCGACCGAGAGATTGAAGCGTATCAATTGTCTGTTTTCAATGCATGCATTACTAACAGCTTCTGGCCCCCACAGTTCAAATCATCAATCACCATTGTCATTCCGAAGCCCAAGAAGGCGGACTATTCGGTACTCAAGGCCTACAGGCCTATTGTGCTTCTCAGCTGTATGGGTAAGTTGGCAGAGAAGCTGATTGCTAATTGCATGCAGTACGACTGCATCCGTTATCAGCTCCTGCACCCCTCTCAGTGCGGCGGTGTACGTCTTCACTCCACAGACGATGCCGGCCTCCTTCTTGTGCACCATCTGCGAGCTGCACGCGCTGCCGGCCTCCACACCTCTTGCCTTGCAATGGATATTGCGCAATTTTTTCCGTCCATCAACCACCACTTGTTGGTGGCCATCTTGCGCCGTCTCGGCTTCCATTCGTCTCTCTGTCAGCTGGTTGCCAACTACCTTTCCAATTGCACTACACAGTTCCGGTGGACCGAGCGCCTCTCTGAGCAGGTCAGCTGCACAGTCAGCGTAGGACAGGGCTCGTGCCTGTCTCCCAACTTCTCAGCATTGGCCATCACTCCCGCCCTCTTCACCATCTCCAAACTCCTTCCCCCTTGGACCCCATCTACGCTCCCTTCTCTTGTTCTTTGTCGACAACGGCACTCTTGCCATCTCATCCGACTCCTTAGGCACAAACATCTTTCTCCTCAGAACCCTCTACCTTTGTATCTCTGAAACCTTCGCACGCATTGGCATCATCCTTGAACTCGACAAACTTGAACTTGCTCATCTCCCACTTCCCAAATACCACGGTCCTCTCCCTCCTCTCACAATATCAATCGACAATTCCTCCATCACTCTCTCTCCCAAACACGTCTGGCAATATCTTGGATTCTTCTTTGACACACAACTCAACTTCCGCTATCACGTTCGCTTCTACGCCACCAAGGCTCTCAGTACTGTCCGCAATTACCCCATGCTGGGTAACTCCAATTGCGGCCTTTCCCCAGCACAAAATTGCCTCCTTTACATTTCCTGCATTCTCCCTATCCTAACATATGGTTGTCAACTATGGTTTCACCCGCATAAGCCACAAAAAGCCCTCATCGCCTCCCTCTCCCGTGCCCAGTCAGCCGCCGCAAGGTGGATTCTGGGCGCCTTCCAAACATCCCCCACTGGTGGAATGGAAATCCTCGCAGGCCTCCTTCCCATCCGCCTACATCTCCGAAAGCTCTTCAACATTTCTGTCCTCCGCACACAGTGTCTCCCAGCCAGCCACATCGTATCTGTCGCCGCCACTTTCAAGGCAAGCCAAAATCCGTCACACTCCCTCAGCTTCCCCATCCACAACATTCTCCCTCGCTCGTCGCTCCCTCTTCAGTTACACCACCAACTGTCTACCTCCGGCCTCGAACCAATTAGTCATTCACATCCCAAAATGCAACCTGGGAACAGAGTAGTAGATATCTTTTCTTCGCGCATTACTTTTAGTCTTTCACATCCAAAGAAAACCTCTGATGAATTTTGCCCCTGGCTAGCTCGTTTAGTTTCACTTATTTCTAACTTGTTTAATGGCTTTTCAGCTCCGGCTCACGGACTCGTAGTTACCGGACTCTCTTTTGTTTTCCGTATATGGTCGCTCTATTGTTCTTTCTTCACGCGGACACATCTGTATCACAGATCTTCCTTTTTGGGTCGCCTGAGGGCTCTGTCTTATATACCTTCACCCTCGCTCCTGACACTCCATTGTGCTCTTTCTCTTTCGCACCTGGAGTGAGTATTCTTTGTTGTCCATCACATATGCAATATGCTCACAGCCTGTACTTGTAGTTAACTCGCTCTGCTCGTGTGTCTTAGGTACAGTCATTATGCTAATCGTGCTCTTTCTCTTTTGCACCTGGATTAACTTGCTCTGCTCGTGTGTCTTAGGTTCTTACGACGGCAAGTGGGATTACAACTGTGCATCACATCCCTGCCTCTAGACGTGTTGAATACATTCAACCGTCTTTAGGTTATGAGCCCCACCTGGCTCTAATCAACACTCGTTGTTCACCTTATCGCGCCCATCTGCGCTTCGCTCCGATCAATGTCGACACACGACTCCAGGTCTTCACATCCATATCCTTAACGTCCTACCAACATGTCGAGCACCACACCTCCCACAGGTGGTTCGGCATTGTCTGGCCCTGCTGGGTCTACTCCTGCCTCTGCATGCCCCTCTGCCACTGGTTTGTCGTTCGTCAAGAACACTTCCAGCAACTCCTCATTCATCAAACTCGACTCGCTGCCTAAGCTGACTGGTGCCAACAACTGGAAGGAATGGAACATGCTGTTCATCCAGTTCCTCAAGACGCAAGCCGCGTCTGGCATGGTCGACCCTTCTCTGGTCAAGCCCGCGTCCACCGACACGGACTACAACAACTGGTTCAAGGCCGACGTCAATGTCACTCTGGTTCTCCTTGCAACCATCGACAGCTCTCTTCACCATCTCTTCGACCTCAAGACCAACTCTGCCGCCGAGATCTACGCTAAGCCTAAGGCCAACTACTCCGCCTCGACCACTCTCTCTGCTTTCCTCAAGTTCAAGCAGTACTTCCTTCACACGATCGACGGCTCACGCCCTCTCGTTGAACAGCTTGAAGAACGTGGTCGCCTCTGGCAAGAAGTTGACGCCTCCGGCATCCTTGACGACAAGGAACTGCTCAAGATTTTTGGTCTTCTTTCGGTACTCCCTGACTCCTTTGCCAACATTGTCGAGCCCATCCTCGCTGTCACCGCGCCAAAGGACTTGAAATACGACGACATCCGATTGCGCCTCATTGACGAGGCTAAGCGAAAGGAATCGCCTTCAGTCTCTGCGGTCAAGTTCAACAAGTCTTCGACTTTGTCCTTGTTGGGCAAGTCAAAGAAGCAGTGCGGGTTCTGCAAGTACAAGGGTCACACAGAGGACGAATGTCGTAAGAAGAAGGCTGCCATTGAGGAGGCAAGGAAAGGGGGAAAAGGAGGAAAGGACAAGGGGAAGAAGGAATCTTCTGGGTCACCATCATTGTCTAATGGTTCTGCTGCTGTACATGTAGTCTCTGCTGAGGACTCCACGTCCGAAGCCGCAAACGTCGCAAATATAGATGTTATGTTTTATGCTTCGGGTGAAACACCCTGGATGCTCGACTCAGGCTGTACGAGACACATCACCAACAACCTCAACGACTTCCACGACTACAAGCCGTTCGCTACGCCGTTGTTCGCGACATTGGCTGATGCTTCGAAGACTTCAATGTCTACGCTTGGGTCTGGGAGCGTACGTGGAACCGTACACGTTGATGGAAAGCAGCTCACAGCGCAGTTCGACAATGTCTTATACTGCCCGGGCATTGCCTACCAACTCGTTTCGATTTCCTGTCTTGACTCCAAAGGATTCTCTACCGTTTTCACTGGCGGTAAAGCACGGATACACAAGAATGATACCACCTATGGCATAGGTACTCTCAAGGGCGGCAAATACTGGTTGGGACTTCGCGTCTCTTCTTCGTCGGTCGCCTCCTCCACGCACACGCACTCGTCACCCATTGACCTTGTACACCAACGCTATGGTCACCTCAACTGGGAAGCATTACAGAAGCTACGCTCTGACGACTCCCCGGTGACAGGTCTGACTATTGACGAAAAGACTCCTCGCTCTGAACATGCATGCGAAGGTTGTCAACTCGGCAAGGCCACACGACGCACATTCCATTCATCCTCGACACCTCACGCGGACAAACCTTTCGCTCTCATCCACACTGACTTGGCTGGACCTATGCAGAACTCTTCTGTAAACGGCGGACACCTCTACATGCTCACGTACACCAACAACTGCTCTGACAATGTCTGAGTTTATTTCCTGAAACACAAAGACAAACAGGAGCAGAAGTTCGAGGAGTTCCGTCAGCTGGTCAGAACTCAGTTCGAGAGGGATATCAAGATTCTTCGCTCTGACAGGGGCGGTGAATACCAGTCGAAGCGCTTCGTGCAACGACTGAAGGATATTGGCATTGTCCATCAGTGCACCACCCCGGATACACCACAACAAAACGGCAAGGCTGAGCATTTCAACCGCACCATCATGGAGGCTGCGCTCTCTATGCTTTACGCCGCCGGGATGTCCAAAGGATTCTGGGAAGAAGCCGTGAAAACCGCTGTGCATGTGCGCAACCGAGCACCCAAAAGGTCTCTGGATTGGAGGACACCATTCGAGATTATCACTGGCTCCAAGCCGGATGTTTCATACTTCCGTGTCTTTGGTTGCCTCGCCTATCGCCACATTCACAAGGATCATTGCAGGAAGCTCGATGCTCATGCTCAGCCTCTTGTGCATGTTGGGTATGAAGCGGGTTCTAAAGGTTACCGCTTATGGGACAAACATACTCATAGGATCATCTCGAGTACTGACGTTGTATTCAACGAACTGATCTTTCCTAACCGTCCTTCACCTCCTACTCAATCATCTTCAAGCATTCCAACCTCTCCGCCGACCACGTACAATCTTGAACTCTCACTCCCTTTAACGCCCTCTTCACAGCCGGCTACTACCACGTCGCAAGTGCCCTCAACTCAACAACCAACTCCTCTTGACGCACCATCCACGTCGGCCCCTACGCCTTCACGGATACCGCATCCCTCTACTCCTATTCCTAGTTCGTCCACGTCCGCAAAACCAGAGCATAACTCTTTGTCCACGCCACTCTCGCCTTCCAAACGGAATGGCCCTCCTGTCGTACCTTCTCCAAACCCGAGCCAAATCCCAATCGTCTTCCGGCTGCTTCTCCACATGACTACCTTCCATTCTCCAACCCGGCTCATGCTGGTGTTACACGTCATTCACAACACACTGTTGTACGTCGTGATGCAAAGCGTCTCCAGTCTATGTGGGCTGCTACTGAACAGGAGATTGAGGAGACGACTCCGGCTCGCAGTAACAAGGTCCCCTACAAAGGCAAAGGCAAAGCGAAAGCTGACGCCGGCGCTGTCCTCTCTGACGAGCAGATCGTCTTGCTGGCAGCAGCAGTTACGCCTCAGGGGGAGCCTCGTACCTACCGGCAGGCTATGGGTTCACCTGATCGAGATGACTGGCGTGCAGCTATGGAGGCCGAAATCAAAGGTCTCCAGGACACTGGAACATGGAAACTAGTCGATTTTCCCCCTGGTCGCAAGGCAATCAAGAGCAAATGGGTTTACAAACTCAAACTCAACAAGGATGGTAATGTTGATCGTTATAAGGCACGTCTGGTAGCCAAGGGCTTTGAGCAAGTTCAAGGCATCGATTTTACAGACACCTTCGCTCCCGTCGCCCGTCTGGAGTCTTGGCAATACCTCATTGCTTTGGCTGCTATTCTGGACTGGGAAATTCACCAGATTGACTTCCAACAAGCCTATCTGAACGGATCTTTGGACGAGGAGGTTTACATGGAGCAACCTGAAGGGTTTGTACTGGATGAAGGCAAAGTATGCCGCCTTCATAAGGCAATCTATGGCCTAAAGCAAGCAGGACGCCAATGGTTCCTCACGCTCAAGGCATGCCTCGAAGAACTCGGCTTCGTCTGTTACGACACAGGTGATGTCGTCATTTTCACTCGTTGACAAGGGGGATCCCTCTAAATTATTGTTTGCTACATTGACAATCTGACTATTATGGGAAACAGTCTCACCCTCATCAAAGAGACCAAGGACGCTCTTCGTTGCCATTTCGATCTCAAAGACTTAGGCGAGCTCAAGCACTATCTCGGTATCCGTATCACTCGGGATAGGGGGAGTTGTCTCATCTACCTCGACCAAGAGGTCTACATAAATTCCGTTCTCAAACGCTTCTAGCATGAGGACTCCAATCCTGCTTACACACCACTTCCAACCGGTATCCAGTTGGTACACAATGAAAATCCCAAGGAACAGTGCAACCCAGCACTTATCCACACCTACCGCAGCGTACTTGGCTCACTCATGTACGCCTCCCTTGGAACTCGA
Organism: Cytidiella melzeri; assembly: GCA_022592445.1. Classification (NCBI taxonomy): domain Eukaryota; kingdom Fungi; phylum Basidiomycota; class Agaricomycetes; order Polyporales; family Irpicaceae; genus Cytidiella; species Cytidiella melzeri. Next base: position 61,850 of record JABYQR010000256.1, read on the forward strand.
CCTGACATCTCGTACGCTGTTGCAAAGCTCTGTCAATACCAGTCCAACCCCTCGCAGCTGCATCTCCGCGCTGCATATCATGTCCTTCGCTACCTTCGCGGTACCTCAAGTCTTTGACTTTGTCTAGGCCATAATGATGAAGGCGTTGACAATCTTGTCGGTTACACCGACGCCGACTTTGCCGGCAACTTAGACGACTTGCTCTCCACATCTGGCTGGGTTTATTTCCTAGGCTATGGCGCTGTCTGCTGGTCCTCGCGCAAACAATGTTCTGTGGCAAAGTCTACCTTTGACTCAGAATACTTTGCGGCTCACGAAGCTTGCGAGCAACTCAAGTGGTTGAAGATTCTCACTGATCAGATTGAGCAACCTCTTCCTCTACCTGTTGTCCTTCATTGCAACAACAAGAGCGCTGTAGACACTTCCAAGTCCACCCACGTGAAGCATCGCTCCAAACATACTTGCGTCACTGCGCACGCTGTTCACAAATGCGTCACCGAAGGCCTCGTTGAATTGGTTTGAATCCCTGGAGTTGACAACCCCGCCGACATCTTCACCAAGTCTTTACCGGCTGAAGCTCATGTTTGTCACTTTGAGTCCTTAGGGCTCGTCCAGTTTCACCTCGCTGAGGGGGAGTAATGGCTTTTCAGCTCCGGCTCACGGACTAGTAATTACCGTCGTCTCTTTTGTTTTCCGTATATGGTTGCTCTATTGTTCTTTCATCACGCGGACACATCTGTATCACAGATATTCCTTTTTGGGTCGCCTGAGGGCTCTGTCTTATATACCTTCGCCCCCGCTCCTGACACTCCATCGTGCTCTTTCTCTTTCGCACCTGGAGTGAGTATTCTTTGTTGTCCCTCACATATGCAATATGCTCACAGCCTGTACCTGTAGTTAACTCACTTCGCTCGTGTGTCTTAGGTACAGTCATTATGCTATCGTGCTCTTTCTCTTTTGCACCTGGATTAACTTGCTCTGCTCGTGTGTCTTAGGTTCTTACAACGGCAAGTGGGATTACGACTGCGCATTACATCCCTGCCTCTAGACGTGTTGAATACATTCGACCGTCTTTATTGTTGTCCTCTCCTACTTCCACCTTTGCTTTCTCGGATGGATCAGCCCGCACAGGAACACCGGATATCGCCGCCGCTGCATACCGACTGTACACAGGCCGCGCGCTCATCACCTCAATGGCATTCACGTATTTGAAAGCCACCTCCTTCGACGCCAAAATACTTGCCCTCGCTGCATGCATTGCACGTGGCATCAGAACCACCACCACCACACTTCACGTATTCTGCAACAGCGAGTTGGCCATGAACACAATCCTTAAAGTGGAACCTCACTTGGCCCAGGCAGTCTCCATTGGTGTTACAACTCGCCTTTGGGCATGGTTCTCGGCGAACCCAAACGCACACCTTCACTTTCACTGGTGCCCAGGACACGTGGGCGTCGAACAAAACGAACTTGTCAATCAGCAAGCACGCACAGCTCTGACGAACCCCAATCCTATCCCGTTCACCTCGGTCGCATGGACCAGGAAGACGGCCAAGTCTTGCGCAATCGACGCGTGGACCGAGATGTGTCAACATCATTCATACCGCGGACACAACTTCTTGTGCGGCCGAGGTCCAGTCATCCCCACCACGTCAAAGGAAGGCAAATTCCTCACTCGCTTCCCCACCAACAGCCTCGCCGCACGAGCCGCTCGAGCCATCCTCAACCATGCCCCGACTGGGGAGTACCGCTCTCACTTCTTTCCGACAGAGGACACCAGAGGCTCCGTCTGTAACGACTTCCAGTCACGCGCACATATTCTCAACCTGTGTACTCGCTATCGCTGGCCGCGACCCAACTTCCTGGAGTTCCTCAAGAACTTGGTGAACCCTCATCCCTCCATAAATTTCTCATTAACAACCCCTTCGCTTTCACTTTTGATCATGCTCCGGGCAACCATGACCCTTCAGAACTTTTGTAGCATACTGTCATTACGCGTTACGCGCGTCTAGGCTAATAAGTGTTGTTGCGAGAGGATGCAAACGCACGAGAGAGAGCAATGAGCAGATAAAATTATCATAGAAAATACAAGTGTTTTTATAGTAATACAAAATAAAGGATAACACGTATTAAGCAGCGCGGATACAGGATACAGTGCGGAACGGATAACGGAACGGATAGTACAAATACAAATAGGCCAAGACGGAAAGTATGAATGGATAGAAGCCAGAGCAGAAACAAGAATGGGATCAGTCGGGGTTTCCTTTTAAGGGAAGAGGCGCGTCACTTAGCGCGTCATTGAATTACAACACTCCCCCTCAACGTGTGGCGAGTTTGATGAGCGCGAGTTGTTCCGTGTGTTTGACGCACGGGAGAGCCTTTGTTAGGATATCGGCGCAGTTGTCGTCGGAAGTGCAGTGAGGAATGAGAATTGTTCCGTCTAGAACCCGTTCGCAAACAAAGTGATGGCGAATGTCGATGTGTTTAGAACGTGCGTAAAATTGATGATCTTGAGCGAATGAGATAGCGGCAAGATTATCCGTAGCGAGGGAGGTTGCTCCTGTAGGCGCCAATCCGAGTTCTGTCAGAATTTCCCTAATCCAGATAGCCTCCTTGGCTGCATGGGCGAGTGCCACATATTTGGCCTCCATTGTTGACAAAGCAACTGTTTGTTGCTTCTTCGAACTCCAGTTAACAATGCCTCCTCCGAGGAGGAATGCGTATCCAGATACAGATCGGCGGTCGACACGGTTTTGACGCCAGTCCGCGTGGCTGTAGCCTGAAATGGTTAAGTCAGGGGTTCCGCCATAGATGATACCAATGTTTTGGGTCCCTTTGAGGTAGCGAAGAACGTGTTTTGCCGCGGTCTAATGAGTGCCCGTGTGAATTGAATTGAATTGACTCAGGGCTTGGACGGCGAACGCAATGTCGGGACAAGTTCCAACGGCGGCGTACATCAGGGATCCAATGACCGCTTGATAGGGTTCTTCGGCGTTAGATGTGTCATGCAGAGTAGCTGGCTGAAGCAAAATATTGGAGTCAAGGGGAGTTGAAACTGGATTACAGGTCTCCATGCCAAAGCGTGTGAGAATAGTGTCGATGTAACGCGTCTGAGAAATTGTGATTGTGCCTTTGTTTTGTTGGCGGTAGATCTGAATGCCAACGTATAGGCTATCTTCGCCAAGATCAGTAATGTCGAAATACTTCTTCAGATCGTCCTTTAACTTGGAAACGATCTGTAGATTTGAGGACGCTACGAGGCAATCATCGACATGCGTACCGATGAGAATGCGGTTCGTATTGGTTCCGCGGTAATACAGACATGGGTCGGCTTGGGAGCGCGTGAAGCCGAGGGCCTCGAGTAGCATGCGATCAAGTTCCGTGCGCCAAGCACGTCCTGCTTGTTTCAGGCCGTAAAGAGCCTTATGGAGGTGATAGACTCGCGATGTATTGTCGTCATAGCCAAGGGCTTGTTTCATGTAGATGTTTTCTTTCAGGGGCGAATTCAAATAGGCACCTACGACGTCAACCTGATGAAGCTCAAGGTCAAGGTGGGTGGCAATTGATATGAGAATATGGAATGTTTCCAATTGAATGACTGGAGCATGGGTCGAGAAGAAATCTTGACCGGGGATCTGAGAGAACCCTTGTGCGACCAGACAGGCCTTGTATTTCAAAATGTTTCTGTCAGGGTTGCGCTTGATGGTGAATACCCACCGACATCCAACAGCCTTACGGTTGGCAGGGAGATCTGCCATTGAGTAGGTTCCTAATCTGTCAAGTTGTGCCATTTCCTTGTCCATCGCCTCCTTCCAAAGAGGCCAATTGTCACGTTTCCTAACTTCATCAAAAGTTTGAGGTGAGTCTGAAGCGTTCACCAAGAAACAGAAATTTGCTGATGGAACGGATTCATCGGCATTCGATGGGATCTCCCCCTGAACCGGTGGTTCAGTTATAGGCACGGGAGTAATCTTGGGCTTCGGCTTTGTGGAGAGCGATTGAAGCGACTTCTGAGGTCCGTCGTTGAGTTTTAGGTAATCAACGCGTGGTTTCTCCCTGAGATTGCGAGTAGTTTCTGGAGGAGAGACGGGTGTGGTCTTGATCTTGATAGGCATTGCGATAGACTGTGAATTGATAGAATTCTCCCCCTCAGGACCAGCAAACGTCTCAACTATGGGTGCGGTGAGATCATTTGATTGCGGAAAAATAACTTTGCACGAGGTAAGGATTTTGCGCGTTTCAGGTACCAAATACCTGTATCCCACCGTCCCTTTGGTGATCCTGACAAATGTCCGCTTGAGCGATCGCACGTTTAGCTTAGTGTCAAAGCGAGATTGTATCGCTGATTATCGGACATCAGATCTATGGACAATGTAGATTAGATATGTAGATAGATAAGCACAGATAGTACATAGCATGTGATTCCACCATCCTTATGGTCACACACGATGCGATACTTACACCATATGGCATCGTGTTCCAGTAGTTTCCATGACTGAATAGCAGAAGTACCATGAGGCTTCTGCATGACTCATATTTCATATACCAAATATATTGAGCTTAATAAAGGCTCAGTCAGCACCATTCAGTTATGTAGGATGCTCAGTCATCGCTTACATTCTCTATTCAGTAGTATTAGCAAGCAGGACTGTGCATTACCAATCATTACTCTTAGGATTACCAATCCTTACCAATCCTTACTCATATGACATTACTGAAGCATTAGTAATCTAGTTACAGACATGTATATATACCGCTCCTAGAGAGCAGAGAAATAATAAGACACTTACTCCCAGAGTTAGTTGACTCTCCTAGTCATCCCCTACACTCGTAACTTTCAAACAGGTTATGAGCCCCGGCTTCTAACTCTTCTTATCACTCCTCTACTCTGAAACCATCCTCAAGCTCGACACTACACAACTGTTACTTTGTGAGTAACATTTCTTTCTACACATTGTAGGCCACTTTGTAGTAGAAGACCCAGTTGTAGTAGACTAAGCCTCGCCTCTCCTCGCCCATTATTCCCATAACTATTTTCTACAGAATTGCCCCTGCTTTCTTACCCCTGTAACACGCACACAGTCACATCCAATCGGTAGCCTACACCTCACAAGTGTTCTTGGCTTGTGATTCACTATCAGAATCACGCACCTACTCGGACAAAGCCCAATAAGGTGGCGTCCAGAGGTGATCGAAAGGGTCTTTTGTCTTAGACAATTGGGAGGCTGTGAAAAGCGGTGAAAGGAGGGAAAGTAGGCGTCACCTTGAGCTCGTGACTCAGGGGACTAAAAGGAAGCTGTGTACAACGCACAGTTAACACCCTTGGCATTCCCAATTCGTCGGTTTTTGTAGAATTTAGTAGAGGCTTATGTCGAACTTTGTTACTTTTGGTTTCACGGAGATTTTGTCTCCTGCACATTTGCATATTAGTTACGCGCGCTCTATTTGTTTCACCATTGCTTATCGTTCGGTTGAAGTCGAATTTGGGGATAATTTCCGTGAAGAATCTCTTGTGCAAGAGTTTTTCTCACAGTTTATTCCTTTCACAGAAATTCCTCGCACACTTCCGAGAATTATTTTCTGGATCGACACCAATAACCGACGAGCACTTCAACCCGCATTCCGTTTCACCCACGAATTTTAAACATGCCCGCCCGCCGTACCAATGCCATCTTCGAAAGGGCTGAACAGCATTCCAGGAACTGGGAACAGTTTTTGGAAAGACGTACTGAGCGAGTTCGCCTGGCCGGAGGTAACACTCTGCAAATTCGACAAATCGAACCGAACCAGCTAAGGTTCGATTACGATCATGTAGAATCTACAACGGACCATCACCATCACACATTCTTTCTCAGTACCATCCCGAACCATCAATGGAATACCGAGGCTAGAGAAGCTCGCCGCGCCGATCGAGAGGGGGGAAATTCGCAAAGCGCACGGTCTAACAATTGTCGCGCCCCTCCTGCCACCTTCGACCGCGAATCCCTTCGCCCACGTCCGCGTCCACAGGAAGCGGTGAACCGTATCATTAACAATATCCGCACCTCCGTTCACGCAGACAGGCGTCAAAGGGGGGACAATACTCCTCGTCTTGCCGAGCTCTACGACGAGCAGCAACGCCGCCAGATCACCTCTCAGCCCCAAAGGCAGCCGACTGCACCTCGTGGACGAGGTTTCTGCACAAACCACCGCGGACGAGTTCAATTTGAACTGGAGCAAGCCCGTGCCGCCCGTTGCAGCAAACGGAGCCAGTCTCCACTTCCTCGTCAACCACCTCGCCCACGCACTCCTGCCGTACCCGTCGAACAAGGTGTCCCTATGGTTCCGCCGTCACCAGTCACCTCGAACACCACCACCATCAACGAGCCCGTCGAAACTATCGAGGAGTTCTTTGGGGAAGAGCGCCCTGTCGCTCCAACCACTGAGCTTCATGATGCGAGCTCATACTGCTTCGAGTGGGACGAACTGACCGGGACTGCGTTGCAAAACGCACAGGACGTCGCCGACAAGATCTGGGATGGCAAGTTCACCGACGCCGAGCCACACATCATGGATGCAATGTCTTTCATCACGGACAATGGTGTGGTGCTCAAGTCGAATATTGAAGGAGGAGGCTGTCGCCTGTTCTTTGCGCTTGAAGAAGACCAAATCGAGTCGTACAAATTTATTGCAGCATCAGCTCGAGTTGCAATAATGATGCGACACGGTTTTGTCTGGTATTGCACAGATGGGGAACGGGAACCATTCCAGCTCCGACACGATGACTTCCACACTGCTATGCAGGTCGTCCAAGGCAACGATAAGTTCAGCGAGCGAAAGCTCGTTCAAATCATTGCCTGGTGCCTCAAGCAGAACGACGACTGGACCACAATGTCCGAAGAGGTCAAGGACCAAATTCAAGACTGGTCACAGCCAGCTGAGGAAGGACAGATCGTCGAGCAGCCGACTGAGGAGAATGAGCTTCTCCAGATGTTGGACAGAATGGTAGCTAGAAATAGCGAGTAAACGGGCGACTGAAACTTGAGCAATACCGCACATGTAACATATAAAATATTGTGATGTGTGTTTGTACATTTGTACACGGTCACTTTCAACAAGTTTCTGCAGTTGTACTTGTAGTACTTTTGTACCACCTTTCCTTCGTCTCTGCCGTCTTGTCAAATTGTTAGTAACGCGTCTTATGTTTTCTGTAGATAAACTTGTAAAAATCCGGCACCGCGTTGTAAACAACGAGATCACTTCTTTGATACCATAAACAAGTGCGATATATCTTTTGTATTCTCTGAAAGATATCTCTTGTCTTGTGTCACTCAACCTTGTCCATATCGTCTATTTGGACAAGACAGAGCTGATTACTTTGAAGACACC
>JABYQR010000257.1:0-69010 GCA_022592445.1 Cytidiella melzeri
GTCTAGAGATCATCTCCCCTGTGAGAACTACCCGCACGCTTTCAATCACCAGACCATCAGAGACGAGTCTTACAACCCAGAAGAAGGACACGAAGCCTGCGGAACTCAGCCCTGTCCAAATCGATACAACAGTATTGCATATCCCGGTCGGTACGCAAACCAGTATCAACCCATTCATCATTGGCAGGAAGCTTGTATCCTTGAATCCCTCCCACCCTTGCCTGAAGAAGACTTCGATCGAACGTTTACACGAGAGGAATATCAGATGGATTCTACCAACGTCTCTCAACATGCATCAAGGGTACCCACACCAGCCCCTGTACATGAGCCACCTCCCCCTCCCTCTGCAGAACAATTGCTGCAAGCACTCCTCCTTGGTCAGCAACAGCTGACCCAAGCCATCACAGCGTTGATCCAGGATCAGCAGCAACCGGTCAACAACAAGTCTAGGGAAAGGGTGGTAGAGAAACCTGCCAGCTTCAAAGGCAATGCCAGCAGTGATGCACGTCGTTTCCTAGCTGCCTTCTCCATGCACGCACAGTTTAATGAGAAACTGTCATGGATGGCCTGACTAGCCCTTATTTTTTGCAATTTACCTCTTGTTTTTATCTGTAAAACTCCGGGCTGCAACCCAGTTGCAACCTCTCTGCACAAACTTCTTTGCACGTCTATTAAGCGCCCGTATCACGTGGCTTAGACGCTCCACACGGTCACGTTACTTGCTACTACGTCACACTGGCATGTGACTTAGCTTAAGTAAGACCACATGGCTACAAACACATGGCTCAGCGTTTGACGTCATAGATACCGTTCACATGGGCTCCTTATTGTTCTTTCCCTATTGTTCTCTTTATGGAAGGATGTTCTCACAGGTGTGGGAATGGAATACAATACTTGGTCTCCTTTTAGATAGATTCTCTCACGAGTAGAGTTCTTGGCAAGGTCTAGACAATAGCTATTGTTCTCCTTTAGGTAGTTCTTTTGTTCTTTGTTCACATGGCTTCTTGCAAAGCCTGCCCTCAACATGGTCTGTGCGCAGGTCCCTGAAGTCTATATATACTGCTACATGTACGCTCCTAGCCCCCATCTCGACCTTTTGGTCTTTACTGGGCTAGGTAAGCCACCCCCTCTTGTACTATATAGCTGGTAGTACAAATACTAACTTGGTCTTTACTGGGCTAGCAACTTGCATAAAGTTTGATAGCTGGTGAGAGCATTGTGCTTCAAGCCTGCCACCACCTCTTTGTCGTCTTCCACATTGTGTCCCTTTTAGTTGTGTTGAGCTTCGTCTCCGTGACACATACCGTATATAGTAGTACTACGCAGTAGCAGATCTCAGTGTTTAGAACTGAGATCTGGTAGATTTAGTGAGCATCTTTTTATCTTGTACACACGTAGGTTCCAAATACTATCGGTCATACTTACCTTGTGTGCATCCAGAAAGAACAACCTTACAGGATCCTCCTTGTCCTTGAGACAAGGGAAGCTGATTGGTCTGGTTTACCACATTGGTGATTGTCGTCTTCACCATGTCGAGGTCAGTGTCCATCTGCTGGACTTGCGTGTTCACCGTGGACTACGAATATAGGTCTTGAGCAACCTTATCGATATATTCCTGGAGGTTATCCTCCAGCAATGACAACTGATTGTTCCAGATGAGAACCATTTGATTCATCATATTGTGAACGATAGCAGTTGTTGCTTCTCCTTCAACCGTGCGAGTAAAGGCTCTTTGGGCTATGTTGAGGTTGTGAAAAATGTACTGCTCGAAGTTCTCAACTGAAGGGTTGTAAACAATCGGCGTGATTTTGCCAAAAGAAACGGAGTGGGTAAGGTTGGCAGTAGCAGCGGGGGCAGCACTGGATCCGGCGATGGATTGAGAGGCCAAAGCTTCTATTTTCTCAGTTAGCAAAGGATATATGAAATACTATTTCTAGTACAAGAAGAAGAGAAAAACCCACTTTTCACACATTGAACCCTTGTCAGAGTTACAATTCCTGAAGAATGAAGAAGAATTGTTCCAGTGTGCTCCAGCACATTGATGCCTTTTCAGATGTGACCTTTTTGTCCCCCAAAGTGTGGGAATTTGATGGCAGAATACAGACAATAACAGTGTCAATAACAAAAACAATGAATCCAGCTGATGGCATCACACTGGCCTTGTTATCAGCCCTTTATAACTTTGTATCAGGTCACTTTTGCAATCAAAATGCAGTTTCAGATTTTTACAGACTGCATATGGGTACAGATTTGTACACATATTACACGAATGGATAGCCCTATCTTGTGGCAACATCCTGGTACAAACATCCTGTCAATTGAAGTGGGATTCAGCACATTATGGCCAGTCTACTGAAAATGGTCTTCCAGACTCAGATTCAAACTCCACTCCTGCTGGCAAATGATGTCGAATTCTGATCAGGTACATGTGCAGCAATCCACAGACATTGCTTGTTCTTTGAACAAGGAATACAATTAGAAGACATGCCACACATAGTATTGCCTCTGAGCAAGAATTACCAGTACTTTGGAAGCTAACTACAAATTCACAACCCCTACATTCTTGGACAATGTCAATTTTTGGCTGCATTAGTAGTGAGTACTGTAGCTGATTGTTCCACAAAGTTTCACAACTGATAGTTGCTCTCTAAGCAGGAGTTACAATGAGAACACAGCCTGTGGCAGTTCCAAGGGGGTGAGGCAGTTCAGACATCAACAGGACATGGTTGCATCAGCAGCAAGCACTGCATTGGATTGTTGCACAAATGTTCACAACCATTAGTTGCTCTCTAAGGAGGAGTTCCAATCTCAACACAACCTGTGGAAGTTCTAGTGGGGCTGATACAGTTGAGACATCAACAGGATGTGGTTTCATCAGCGTAGAGCACTGCCTTTGATTCTTCCATACAGTTTCACAACCACCAGTTGCTCTACAAGCAGGAGTTACAATCAGAACACAGCCTGTGGCAGTTCTAGTGGGGCTGATACAGTTGAGCCATGAACAGGACGTGGTTGCATCAGCATAGAGCACTGCCTTTGATTCTTCCATACAGTTTCACAACCACCAGTTTCTCCACATGTAGGAGATACAATCAGAACACAGCCTTTGGCAGGTCTAATGGGGGTGAGGTAGCGCAGATATCAGCCGGATGTGGTTTTATCAGCAGCCAGCGCTGCATTCAATTGGTCCACTAAGTTTCACAGCCACTACTTTCTAAGCAAGAGTTACAACTGTGGCAGTTCCAATGGGGGTGAGGCAGTTCAGACATCAACAGTGCATGGTTGCGTTGGCAGCAAGCACTGCATTCAATTGGTCACAAGGTTTCACAAACACTTCTCCCTAAGCAACAGTTACAATCAGAACACAGTCTGTGGCAGTTCCAATAGGGGTGATGCAGCTCAGACCGTGGTTGCATCAGCAGCAACCACTGCATCAGATTGTTCCACAAAGTTTCACAACCATTAGTTGCTCTCTAAGGAGGAGTTACAATCACAACACAGCCTGTGGCAGTTCTAGTGGGGCTGATCCAGTTCAGACATCAACAGGACATGGTTGCATCACCATAGAGCACTGCCTTTGATTCTTCCACACAGTTTCACAACCACTAGTTGCTCTACAAGCAGTAGTTACAATCGGAACTCAGCCTCTGATAGCTCCAATGGGGGTGAGGCAGTGCAGACATCAACAGGACACATGTAACATGTTTCAGCAATTGATCCGGTGAGACACCCTCAAGCCCTTCATTCTTGAAGCAAGTGATTTTCTAGAATCAGCAGTGAACACTGCACAAGATTAATGACAAGATAGATGGAGCTCCTTGCTACCATTGGTGGCTACCTTCATCAATGTATGGCTCCTTTTCCCGCAACCAAATTCATCAATTGTAGTACAGTCACTTTATCCCAGATCAAGTTGCCTATCAAAGGTGTCACCAATAGCAAATGCCTGTAATACAGTCAATATTGATGACCAGATGGCTTGGCAAGGTCCTTACAAGGAACAGAATTGTTTACTGAGTTTCTTTGTGATTGCAAAGTCACAGGTGCAATTACCTATTTCATGCTATATGATTTATTCAATTTGCTATCAATAACAAAATCACTTGTAGCTCTGCTCCTGCAGTTTACCAAATTGTATCTAGACTATTTAACATAGTTCAACACCATTAACAAGAAGACGCATGTCAAACAATCTTCATCTCCATGCTCTACTCTACAAACTTGTTTCAATTCTGTACTCACTCCCATTGTTGCACTTCAAACAATACAGCATAGTCCCTCTTTTTTCATGAATGATTGTGTGCTCCAGTGAGGACAAACCACCAACTTACTATACATTACTCATTGGAAAAGCTATTCCCAACAAAATTACTTGTTCAGGCTTCTACCAGCACCAAGTTTACTTACGAATCTTGCTCAAAAAGTAATATTTCATTCAATCCTCAGGAATTGTACTTGCCGCTTACCGGCCTTGCTAACGCTGGTTGTTTTCACACATTAAATCCTTTTCAGAAAGTTGTCACCGACTAAAATGAGGCTTGTCAGCCCATACATTTCATTCCGATTCCGCATATACAAAGGTGTTCATGTCAAACAGCCCTTCTAGTAGCTCTAAGATGTAACCCCATCTCCGATGAATATCCACAAAACTTATTCTACCTAAACTCTTCAAGTCTTTTTTCAACATTCTCCATTCCCTATTTGTCATTTTGTCCGTGTAATTCTCCTTGAACCACTGTTCAATCATGAAGACACGACCAATCAGCAGCTGGGCTTTTTCTCGACGAGTGTTGAGCTGGTGGTTAGATGATTGCCCACCACTCGAGAAGGAGGCGTCCAGCTTGTTGAGCACAGGTTCAAGCCTTTGACAGGCTGCTGTGATCATCGGTTTGAACTTCTGCTGACAAAGCATAAGCTTTGTTTTACGGAAGTGGAGGGTGGCGGGAATAGAAGTGGGAGTGGGAATGTAAGCACGTTGATTGCACTCCTCAATACGCTGAAGGAGAGTAAGCTTTTCAGCTTTTTCCTGCCTTTGCTTCTCGATCCTGTCGAGAAGACTGAGCTGAGACATGAGGTTGGAGACCTTTCTCATACGATCCTGGTCTTTCTCATGCTTGATGGTGGTGCAAGCCTTCTCCTCGAGGTTGATCCTCTTGATGAGGGGCCTGTTATTGGGATACTGAAGCCGGCGAGGCTTGCCAGCATCTTTGAACTTGTCGAGGGTCTTCTTGGAGACGGTAAGACGTTCTTGAAGTCCGGTGACTTCATTGCAAACAGGGATAAAGTAGGGGGCCTTGCGGCCAGACCTAACAGTGACGCAGCAGGAAAGCGGCATGGTGACTGTGTGACTGTGTGTGATGAGCTTGTCAGCTCAGTGGCATGCAAAACAAATCTCCATAAGGAGAGGTCCTGTGTGTGCGTGGGGTAGTGCCGGCGTCGGCCTGGACTCTCTCTCCAGGTCCGGTGGTGAAAGGATTTCCGTCACAGTTCCACCCGTGCGGCAAATGGTTGGCGGATCAGTATCACACTGACCCTAAGTCCGGCCAGAACAAGTTACCCGTCTTCGTGCCTAGGCACTCATGGGCTTATAGTCCTGTTGTCTAGCTCTGATAACGAGCGTCTGACACCAGACTCCACTATCGCCTGTGGGGAGGCACACTTTCATCATGTTGGCATAGTGCCAACCCCTGCTCTGATCAGCTCTAGGAGTGTTGGGCAAGAGGGTGATTCAAGTTGTGCACATCAAGGCAAAGCCTAGACATGACTACCACTTAGAGCCTGTGGTCTGGCTACCTCTATTTCTAGAGGATTTAGAAAGGGGCCCACGCACAGGCACAAGACCTAGAAGAAAGGGGAAAGAAACCTCCAGCACATCCAGAAACGTGAGGGAGTAGGGGCAGTCTTATCCAAATGTAACAGTTAAGGTTACTACTCACCAGGTAAGTTGATAAATTGGGGGGAGTTGATGCAGATAGAGAGTAAGAGGTGTGGTGAGCGAAGTACTGTGAGGTACTGAGTAGTCCTAGTTCAACAGAGTGGATAAGACTGAGGGGATATGCCCTCAGGAGTGCCTCTATATATACATGAAGGGGAGGACCCCAGGTACTACCCTAAGACCCCTAATACCTACATGAGTAAGCGAAGTAATCTACCTTACTAAGCATGCCCTATGCCCTAGTGGTGCCACTTCAATAATCAACCAATAGCAATTGTCCCCATGACCTGACCCCATGACCCAGTCCCAAGGCTAGACTTGTTCTAGCTTGTTCTAAGACAAGGCTAGACTTTTCCAGAAGGTTCCAAGAACTATGACATCATAGTTCCAGCATGTTCCACAAGGTTCCAGAGAGTTCTATCATGTGATACACAGATAAGGAAAGGAGCGCATCAGCGCATCAATTGATAGGCACTGAGAATAAGCGCCGCAATAAGCGCCTGATAAGCGCTGGATAAGCGCTGGATAAGTGCCTAAATAGACGCCGGTTAAGCGCCTAAATATTCCTAATAATACCATTGCCTGGTAAGGCAAGTCTTGTAGAAACATTGAAAATCTGTGACAGTCTTGCTCAAGCTTGCCGTATCACCATGCAACAAGCTGCCAAGCTTTACAACCTGCTGCATGTTTAAGACAATTTCAACCTTCTTATTAAAGCTGCCGAGCAAGTCATTGGGCACAAGGACTCTTTCAAAAATGGTACATGTGCAACCACTATTTGCCCATTTGATGCTGATAAGAGCAACTTGAAGACAGCTAATCTTCTCAAGAGCATGCAAGATGCACCTGATCTAAGCATACGCGATGTTGTGCTTACACAGCACAAGAACTCCCAGTATTGTACTGTGCTTACCCACACAGTTTTACGGATTGTAGTTGCTCATAGAGGAACTTCATCCTGCAATAAGGTCACTTCCTTACTCCCAACTATGATTGGCCGCTTGCACTGCATCCTAACTACCGGCTTTTGCCTAATTTCCATAGGCAATAATCACGAGTGCCAACTTATACAGTTCAATCTCCCTGGCTCACCCAACATCATTGTTGGTCACACCTTCGCTTGTAACACTTGTTGCCGCCCTGGAGGAGCTGTACTTCATTATTGCACTTGTGACCAGTCTGTCAATTCAAACTGAGGTCAGCCTAGTTTAGGTATCTGTTGTGTTTTGTCTCGATCATAGCTACTACTTTGTGTTTAGTTTGGTCTCACTGTGTCTCACCATTTCTCACACTGCATTATTTTACTGTGTGTCTGCCTGCACCTGTGTTTTACAGCAACCCCTTCATTTTCTTGAGTGACCATGTTTTGTGTTTCTGACTTGTACTGTGTTCATGACTCATTGGATGTATCTTACGTTGTGACTCTTAACGTTTTGTGTGTTCACTTCATGTTCGTGTTTAGCCTTTTACACCTTCGCCGTGTTTATCCTTTTGCTTGTGATCTGCGTAGTGCTTCGGCCTCCCCCCCCCACACCCCCCCAGCTCAACCACTCCATGAGCCCTCACCGTATAACCTTATTGCCTTTCGTCGCACAGGTTGGACTACCTCGCAAAACTATAGAGCACCTTTGTGCTCTCATGCCCTTACACTCCTATTGCCACTTCATGAGGGCTGTGTTGTCTTTAGTAGAGTTGTTTGTTTCAGAGCATGTCTCAGAGTCTCACGGTTCTAGAACATGAAAGGCTGGGGACGAGCCTACAAGCTTGGCACCACCTCCTTGTTGTTGTTCACTTTGTGTCCGTAGTTGTCATGTTGAGACCTTTACAATTCCTGAAGAATGAAGAATCGTTCCAGTGCATGCCAGTGCTTTGAGCTCTCGCGACATGTAACACTGTTGTTTTATGCCACAAGATTTGATGGGGAATACAAAAATCAACACTCTTTTTCTTACTACAATGAATGCAATTGATGGGAAAGTACTGAGTTTGTTACTAGCACTTCAAAACTTGTTATTTAGGCGCTTTTTCCGATCAAAAAGCAGTATTCAATTTCTGCGGCAACCACATCTACACCAATGGCAGTGAAATTTACACAATTCAAAAGCCCTATATTCTGCAGTCATTTTGGCTGCAGAAATTTGTAATTTGGAGCAAAACTGAGTAAGTTATGGCCAGTTTACTGAAAAACAGTGCTCAGACTCAGATTTAAGGTCAGCTGCGTGCTTAACTGCAGCGGGCCATCGCTTCTTGACCTTGAACCACCATGTGTTATTTAAACGCTCGTGGATCGGTCGACCCAAAAACCCTCCTCTCCAATCCTCACCAGTTTCCTGACAACCTCGCGCAATTTGTCACAATCTACAACAGCTTTTATGATAACTGGGGACTTCAGGACCCCAGGCCTTTGTCCTTCATTGACTGGATGCTCAATATTTACAAATTAGCTCCGGATTCACCAAGCTCACAACTTCTCTCGCGGTCCATTGTTGCCTTCTATTGTGACCTCCATGACATCCCCATTCCAGATGGTATCCTGCCACTGCCACCTTCCACCCACTCTTCTGCTCCACCCCCAGAAGTTGCTCCCCTGAGCAAGAGTACCAAAAATCTCAAGAAGCGCAAACGTGCATAACAATGAGCGGCCGCCGCCTCAGAGGCAGCCTCTATTGACCAAATTTTGGAGGTGCTCCAGGATTCTCCTCCACCCCACCCTCCTCCGCCTCCTCCTCAGATGGAGATGGAGAGGGCCACTTCCCCGGCTCTTGGCCTTGTAGCTGAGCTACCTCTGGTTCTGCCAGATTCATCTCTCGAGTATGTGCCATCCCCGCCAGCTGTTCCCTCTCTCACAGCTGTACCGTTGTCTCCTCCTGCTACAACCGCAGAGAGCTCAACCCCACTCTCAGAATCAATTGGCATGCTGGCTCAATCTCTCCGAGCAGCAGCTGCCATCTTGTCTACACATAGGGCTGCCCTCTGTGCTGCCTCATCCATGCCCCCTTCCACCCAGAGCTTTACTTTGTGGCGCCCTGCTCATGAAGCGCTTTCAGAATTCTTCCAGGCCTGGAACCTCCTGGAACCTCACCATCTTCCCCAGGCTATTCAGCCTACGACACGTTTCCCTGCAGCCGGTGCCTCATCTGCTACTGCTGCTAAACCTGCTGCCTCTGCTCCTGCTCCTGCTGTAGTAGCATCCTCTCCTTCACCCCTCCGCAAAATCACTGAGACTGCAGAGGCTATTGCCAAGGCCTGTCCATCAGTCTCTCCTGCTGAAGCCATTCAACTTGCTTCACGTGCCCTTCGTTCCCATACCCCAAGGTCCAGGAAGAAGCATGCCCGGGTCAACAAGCGTGCTCTCAACTCAATCACCATTCCCTTTCCCAATGCACCATCTTTCTCTATCTCCCGGCTGCCTCCTGACCCAGAGGTCCTTAAGGACTTCCTCACTTTCTGCAGGCAGAAGTATCCCACCTGTAATCTCTCCACTCTCCAAGCAGTCCGCTGGATTCATTCAGTTGGATTCCGACTCTTGTTTTCATCCCCGCCTACTCGAGATATTGATGAAGTTGCTTCATTGTTCTTCACTGCTGTGGCATCTTCCCCAATGCCACTCATGGTCCAGCACTACCAGATCAAGAGTAGTGTTTTCTTTCAGCGCATTCCTCTCCTTCATGCAGATGGCACTGCCACTTCTGCTGCCGATTTCCTTTCCCAGCTCCAAGCCAACAATACATGGGCATCTGTTCAACTGGCTGGTCCCCCCCGTCTTTATGCTCCCAAGAATTCTCCCGCCTTTGGTGTTTTATATGTTGATATTATTGACGACACAAAGCGCACCACACTCCGACGCCTGCTCTCGGTGCCAGTCTCCATTGGAACAGGCTTTCAGAAGCCAGCTGAAGTCTCTAAAGTGCACCCACTGGTGCCTCGCTGCACTATCTGTCAACGGTGGGGCCATTCTGCTGGCCTTTGTCGTTCGTCCATCCCTCGCTGTGCCAGGTGTGCAGGTTCGCACGATGAGCGCTCTCATTCGGATACACTGCATAGTACTTCCGAGCAGTGTTTCAACTGTACATCAGTGCACCATGCTGACTCTGTTTCATGCCCCTTCTATCATCACCGTCGTGACTCCAGCTGGATTTGCAACCACCAACCCCATACTCCTAAAGCTGCGTCTGACACCTACACCAATAGGCGCAAGGCCAAAGGCACTTAGTCCCTTGTTCTCTGCAACACTATCCTGTCAGTACTGCTAAAGTACATCTACTTTAATAGTTTCCGTAGCCACGCCGACTAGGTGTCACTCATCTTTACGCACTTGTATAAGTTGTACGCGCTCTGGCCTTACGCCGCGGTGAATATATAGTTGAACCAAAAACAAAAAAAAACTGCAGCGGGCCGTGTTACTGTGCAGCGCTTTGACACGGAGAACCAGTGCTTAGATGCGGGAATATTTACCAGTGAGGGGACTTGAACCTGGGACCCATGCAAAACTAACAGACATGATAAACCACTCAGCTATGAGAGCATCTACAGCTAAGAGTGATGATTCATTGCAAAGTGGACACACCAACAAGATATGATTGCTTTTATATGTGTATATATAGTTAAGGCCAGTATACTTATGGAGGTAAATAATTTAAACCCATTAGTAACAAAAGTTGTAAACTCCAACAAAATTACTCTTTAAAGTGAGTAATGCAAGCTCATTAGTAACAAAGATTACTAGCAATCACAGAATTACTTATCAAAGTAAGTATTCTGACCAAGTTAATAATGTAAGTTGTTACCTGTCACCAAAGTACTTATGAAAGTGGATGATTTAAATACACTGGTAACAAAAGCCGTCACTGGTAACGAAGTTGCTTATTAAAGTTAATGGGGTTGCATTGGGGACAAAAGTTGTTGCCAAGAACAACATTACTTATCAAATTGAAAGTTGCTAGTGAGAATTGTTACCAGTAACATTAAAGTGAGTAATGAGGGAACATTAGTAACAAAAGTTGTTACCAACAAGAAAATTAAATATCAAAGTGAGTAGGTCAAACACATCAGTAACAAAATTACTTCTGTGAGTGTGTATTTAGGGCTGAGTCATAAAACTTGTTACCAATAACAAAGTCAGTTATGAAGGTGGGTAATCCAAACACATTAGTAACATAGTTATTACCAATAACAAAATTACTTATCAAAGTAAGTATTCTGGGCCATTGGATAATAAAAGCTGTAACTAATAAAACAATTCCTTATCAAAGTGGCTAATTCCAGCACATTAGTAAAACAACTACTTATCAAGGTGGGTAATCCAGGCACATTAATGACAAATGTTTTACCAACAAAAAATTACTGATGAAAGCGAGCAATCTAAACACATTGGTAATGAAAGTTGTTACCAGTCACAAGTTCACTTACTGAAATGGGTAATCCAAACACATTAGTAGCAAAAGTTGTTACCAGTATCAAAGTTAGTTATCAAGATGAGTGTCTCAAGCACATTGGTCAAACAAATTGTTACCAGTAAGATGATTACTTATGAAAGTGGGTAAACCAGACACATTAGTAACAAAAGTTGTTACAAATGACAAAATTACTTAACAAAGTAAGTATGCTGAGCAATTTACTAACAAAAATTGGTACCAGTAACAAAAATACTTATCAAAGTGAGTGATACAGGGCACATTAGTAACAGAAGTTGGTCACGTGACCAATGACAAGAGTCCATTGATGCTTGCTTGTCTCATTGGTGAACTTATAACATTACATGAATTACATCAGACCTCAAATAAGCATATGGCAGGAGGACTGTCAGGCAATTGAAGACGGGAAGTTTGAGCCAGATCTGTAAGTAAACTTGGTGCTGGAAGCAGCCTGAACAAGCAATTTTGTTAGGAATGGCTTCTTCAATGAGCAATGTATGGGAAGTTAGTAGTTTGTCTTCACAGGAGCACACAATCATTCATGAAAGAAGTATTGATATTTCCAGCTCTCACTCACGGACAAGGTTACCTTGTTTTTTTCATGGTTTTCTTTTCTATATGAATACATGGTAGCATAGCTTCATTCCCGCAGACACAGCTTTCTGGATTATCATTTTCTTATTGAGCCGTCTCTCGTTGTACTATAAGAGTTCACTCACTCCTCTCTTTTCCCCCCATCGTGCTCTCTTCCTTTGCACCTTGGGGTAAGCTTGTCTCTCTCTTGCACTTGCAGTATGCACATATGCTGATCCTGTACTTAGCTTACTCGCCCGATGCTTGTGTCTAGGTACAGTTATATTATCAATTGTGCTCTCTTCCTTCGCACCTTGTGCTTACTCGCTCGACGCTGGTGTCTAGGTACTCAGAGGTCCGACAGCGTCGTTAGGTCTTAGCAGCGCATACAACCCTGCCTTTCGATGTATCCGTTGTTAAGAAGATGGACTGTGCTGTATTGTTTGAAGTGCCATGATGGGTGTGAGTACAGGATTAAAACAAGTTTGTGGAGTAGAGCATGGAGATGAAGATTGTTTGACAAGCGTCGTCTTCTAAATGGTGTTGAACTATGTTCAATAATCTAGATACAATCTTGTAAACTGCAGGAGCAGGGTTACAAGTGATGATGTTATTGATAGCAAATTGAATAAATCATACAGCATGAAAAAGTTACTTGCACCAGTGACTTTGCTATCAAAAAGAACCTCAGTAAACAACTCTGTTCCTGGTAAGGACCTTGCCAAGCCATATGGCCATGAGTATTGACTGTATGGTGGGCATTTGCTATGGGTGACACCTTTGATAGGCAGCTTGATCTGGGATAAACTGACTGTACTACAATTGATAAGTTTGGTTGCAGGAAAAGGAGCCATACATTGATGAAGGTAGTCACCAATGGTAGCAAGTGACACGGAGACAGGGCTCGACGTGACAAAAAGGGACACAATGTGGATGACAACAAGGAGGTGGTGGCAGGCGTGAAGCACAATGCGTTCACCAGCTATCAAACTTATTCAGAAAGCTAGCCCAGTAAAGACCAAGTTAGTATTGATACTACTCGCTATGTAGTACAAGAGGGGTGTTGCTTACCTAGCCCAGTAAAGACCAAGAGGTCGAGATGGGGGCTAGGAGCGTACATGTAGCTGCTTATATAGACTTCAGGGACCTGCGCACAGACCATGTTGAGGGCAGGCTTTGCAAGAAGCCGTGTGAACGAAGAACAAAAGGACTACCTAAAGGAGAACAATAGCTATTGTCTAGACCTTGCCAAGAACTCTACTCGTGAGAGAATCTATCTAAAAGGAGACCAAGTATTGTATTCCATTCCCACACCTGTGAGAACATCCTTCCATAAAGAGAACAATAGGGAAAGAACAATAAGGAGCCCATGTGAACGGTATCTATGACATCAAACCCTAGCTATGGGCTGAGCCATGTGTTTGTAGCCATGTGGTCTTACTTAAGCTAAGTCACATGCCAGTGTGACGTACTAGCAAGTAATGTGACCGTGTGGAGCGTCTAAGCCACGTGATACGGGCGCTTAATAGACGTGAAAAGGGAGTTTATGCAAAAAAGGTTGCAACTGGGTTACAGCCCGGAGTTTTACAGATAAAAACAAGAGGTAAATTGCGAAAATTAAGGGCTAGTCGGGCCATCCACGACAGCAAGGGGCTTCATCTATCTTGTCATCAATCTTGTGCAGTGTTCACTGCTGATTCTGGAAAATTACTTGCTTCAAGAATGAAGGGCTGTAGGGTGTCTCATTAGATCAATTGGTAGAACATGTTACATGTGTCCTGTTGATGTCTGCACTGCCTCATTCCCATTGGAGCTGCCACAGGCTGTGTTCTGATTGTAACTCCTGCTTATAGAGCAACTGGTGGTTGTGAAACTGTATGGAAGAATCAAAGGCAGTGCTTTATGCTGATGAAACCACATCCTGTTGATGTCTGGAACTGCTTCAGCCCCATTAGAACTGCCACAGGCTACGTTCTGATTTTAACTCCTCATTAGAGAGCAACTCATGGTTGTGAAACTTTGTGCAACAATCTGATGCAGTGGTTGTGGCTGATGCAACCATGTCCTGTGAATGTCTGAGCTGCATCACCCTCGTTGAAACTGCCACAGATTGTGTTCTGATTGTAACTTCTGCTTAGAGAGTAGTGGTTGTGAGACCTTGTGGACCAATTGATTGCAGTGTTTGCTGCCAATGCAACCATGTACCGTTGATGTCTGAGTTGCGTCATCCCCATTGGAACTGCTACAGTTGTAATTCCTGCTTAGAAAGCAGTGGTTGTGAAACATTGTGGACCAATTGAACACAGCGCTGGCTGCTGATGAAACCACATCCAGCTGTGGTCTGCACTATCTCACCCCCATCAGAGCTGCCACAGGCTGTGTTCTGATTGTAACTCCTGCTTATAGAGCAACTGGTGGTTGTGAAACTGTATGGAAGAATTAAAGGCAGTGCTCTATGCTGATGCAACGATGTCCTGTTTTGTCTGAACTGCCGCAGCCCCAGTAGAACTGCCACAGGCTATGTTTTAGTTTTAACTCCTTGTTAGAGAGCAACCAATTTTTATGAAACTCTGTGCAACAATACAATGCATTGCTTGCTGCTGATGCAGCCATGTCCTGTTGATGCTTGAACTGCCTCACCCCCATTGGAACTGCCACAGGCTGTGTTCTGATTGTAACTCCTGCTTAGAGAGCAGCTAACAGTTGTGAAACTTTGTGGGACTATCAGATACAGTACTCACTACTAATGCAGCCACAAATTTACATTGTGCAAAAATGTAGGGGTTGAGAATTTGTAGTTAGCCTCCACAGTACTGGTAATTCTTACGCAGAGCCAATACTATGTGTGGCATGTCTTCTAATTGTATTTCTTGTTCAGAGAGCACGCAATGGCTGTAGATTGCTGCACATGTACCTGACCAGAATTTCATATTATCTGCCAGCAGGAGTGGAGGTTGAATCTGAGTCTGGATGACTTTTTTCAGCACACCAGCCATAACTTGCTCAATTCCACTTCAATTGACAGGATGTTTGTACCATGATCCTGCCACATGCTAGAAATATCCAATGGTGTATTGTATGTACAGATTTGTCCCAATATGCAGTCTGTAAAAATCAAAAACTGCATTTTGATTGCAAAAGTGATCTGATGCAAAGTTATAAAGGGCTGATAACAAGGCCAGTGTGATGCTATCAGCCGGATTCATTGTTTTGTTATTCACACCGTTACTGTCTATATTCTGCCATCAAATTCCCACACTTTGGGGCGATGTGCCCTCTCAAGACACGTCTCAGCAGGATCGGGTTGTTTACAAAGTCCTCCTTGACATGGAAAATCATTTCCTGTCTACACATTGGAATAATTTCTGGGGAGAGATTGAAAGGTTGAAGCGGATGTACATGGCGCAAAAACTTGCCTGAGGTAGACAACACAAGGAACACCCACCCCCTATGTAAGCAAAGCGCTTAAATCCCAACCTCCCAACGCCAACCCCAATGGCAGCAACGTGGGAAACGTTTTCATGAATGTCATGAATGTGATCAATGGGAAATAGTGCTAGGAGTGTATTCTACGGTCTCTGTTGAGTGTATCTTCAAATATGTTAAGTCACATGTATTTATTTTGCCAAAATCCCCCCAAAGCTAAAAGTGATTCTTTTCACATTTTCATCTCGTGAGGTTTTCAATTTTTCATGAGTAAATTTTGGCCAGCGCTTATTGACTGTGTAAAATATAGCCTTCAAAATAAGGTATCATCAATCACAAATCTTGCCGAGATCTTAGATGTTCACAGCTAGCAAAGACTACATGCACCTGCATGTGTCGTTCCAACACAGAGAAAGTTTGTTTAATGGTTATTGATGTAGTTTGAGGTACTTTTAACTCCAAATTGTGGTCTAGGAGCCTGAAGGAACAAGAATAAATTTTCTATCCTGATTTTGGCCGGCATCTGTATTTAGTGCTCTGATTGCATAAGGGTGGGCATTCCTAGTGTTGTCTACCTTACTTTTCTTACAGCTAACAATGATAGATTTTCATTGGCTGACAGTATGATTCTGGTACCAACACGCCTTAGAAAAGGTGGTAAAACTGGCAAAAGGCATGAAAGTGCACAGCAAAAGTCAACTTGTTGTACACAGAGATTGCAGGGTATAGACGGACTGGCAGTCCGCTATCAGCTGTTGCATCGTTCCCTAGCCTGTCATCAGTGAAGGAAAGAGAGATTAAATCAGCCTTCTAAACATATCTTGCCCATGCTTCTTGCAATATCAAATTTGCTTCTGTAAAATGTTGCACCACCGAGTCCTGTGCCATATACACATATCCAGTGTGCCCTTCATTATATTTGCCAATCTCTTTACCTTTGCTAGTGCCAAGACCCACCCCCGCCGCACAGATTGCAATTTGACTGACCAATTGAAAGACAAGAGGGGTTCAGCATGGTAATTTTAATAGCTCAAGCGTGGTACCTGGACATACATTGGTTCCACTCGATCTTCACCACCCTGGCCAAGGCCTGTACCTTCTGTCCATCCCATCATACAAAGCAACTTGTTGCCCACATTGCTGATGCGCTCGCCGAGTTTGACCGGCTGTGATGGCGGCAATGCGGGGGGCCTTCAGCAAACCTCTTCTTGGCATGGCTAGGTTCTGCAGCAGTGGTGCTGGTGTCAGAAAGAGGGTGTCTAGCTGATTGTGCATGATTCTTCACTCAGAGGCCCTGTTGCGGTACTTTGGCTGCTTGCCCTTCGCCTTGGCAGCTTTTGCTTTCTCCTGCGCAACTTCTCTGAGGTTGGGATCTTTGTAGTTTTTCTATAGACATGGTATTAATGACAAGCTGACGACAACCTTTAGAGAGATGGTCTACCTTGTGCATATCAGACTCCTTGTTGTGCCTCTTCAGTTGGTCTAAGGTCTTAAATTTGCGGCAGCGCAGTAAACATGATAGGGCCATCATATTGGAGTACTCAAGCTTGGATTCCGTGGAAGGCATAGGTGTTGATGACCTCTCCTTCACCTGGACTACCTGTCTCACGGGCTGAGGCGCTTCCTTGAGAGACATATGTTCAAGCTAGACAGAAGGAATTGTTGGCAAAAATGTACCACCAGAGCGGGCACAGCAGATGCAACAACACTTACGCCTTCCTTTAATTCTTCTTGAACCTGATTCCACTTGTTGATATTATTGGCGGTGTGCAGGAAAAACCTCCAGCCATGCTACAAGTGAAAATGTTCAGAAATGTTTGCACCTTCTTGCTAGCAACCATCAGGATGACCTTCTTTGCGGTGAATACTGCAGTGTATTTACATCAACGCAAACATACATAACTGCATTTTTGCACATTTCAAGGCATGAGACAGAGCCTTGGCATTACTTGAGAGAAGACTGTTACTGTCCTTGTCTGCATCTCCAAACCCTCCTTGTCTGCCATTGAAAACACCAACACCTTCTGGGCAACTGTCTCTACCGGTCTAGATTGGACAGGTGCTGTTAATGCCTGCTTTTGACCAAAGCCGCCCTTGAAGCTCAGCAGGTTTTGTCACGCTTTCATTGACTATTATCATACTTGTTGACACCGTGTAGAAAAAGCCAGGAGGAGGCAGTACACATTCTTGCTTTATCTTCTTCTCTTTCACTGCAGTTTCTGGCTCTGTAGGCTGCACAGACTCCTTGACCTTGAAGTTAAGTATAGCAACAGTCGAGCCAACAACAAACTGTAACCCCATCAAATCCGCTGAGGCTCATCAAAAAGGGAATGCACGTGTCATGCCAAAGAGAATAGTCAGGTAAAGGTTGGAAAGAAAAAGCATGAGCAAACGACGCAGCCACTGGAAGTTTGGAAATTTGAACACCTAACAAATGGAGCTGTACTGACATTGTTCCACCAAGAACCACCGCTGCTGATCACTAAGCAAGCGTAAATGACATCAAGCATTTTGAGGAGTATGTCACTTACTTGCACAACTGACAAACCTATATATAACAAACTAATAGTATTGCTATTACAATCGCCACTAGTGGCAGAAATTTTTTCCAACACCCGACTTTTAAACATTCTTCACGTGACAAGTAACGCTGCTGATGGACTGTCAACAACTCCCACGTTTTGCTCTCTCACCTCCTTGTCTGCTCGCCACCATTCCCCCCCCCCCAGTTTCACTATACACTATGCTACATGGCGTGGGTTTGCAAATGCTAGACTGGCATTCTAGAGTGGGGTGTGATAGTAGTTCGCGCACCGTGTACCCTTTCGGACATCTCTGTGTCTCTCCCTGCTCATTGGTCTGGTTCAATCATACCTCTCTCTCTCTCGTCATGGTTTCTCTGGTCACCAGTCCAGCCATACCCCCCTCTCTCTTGTCTCTCTGTGTACCCTTTCAGACGTTTCTGTTGTCTCTCCCGTTTTGTTTCCCCGTTTGTTGGTTTGGCTGGTATGTTTTCCATGAACGAGTAGACATGCAGTCACCGAATGCTCTACCTGCTAGGCCTTGGTGGGCGCTATGTGATGGATGATGCTAATGTCCCAGTGAGTCACTGTACCGTCCAGAGTTAGAACGTTGCCCAGACCTGAACGTGCAATCTATAGTCCCTACTGTCTCTCTTGTACCTGGGATTCTTGGACAAAACAAGCCTGACTTATGTTGCGACTCGGAAAGTGCTGTTGTCCCGCCAAAACTCATGTTACGCCAAAGGCAAAACCTTTGGTGGCATCGGGTTTGTAAACAATCTTGCCTCACATTGGTATATCAATACTGACATTTTGCAGTGGCCCACACGTCGACACTTGGAATCCTTGGTGAGCCTTATGGTATTCTCTTGTTTTCAAGGAAGCAGACAAGTTAAGACGCATTAACGCCCATGTCACAGATCTCTTCCATCTTCGATACTGACAATGACGACGAAATTACAACTGTGCTATATCTCATAGCAAATGTGTGCAAATACATTGCTGCTGTCGTTGAACGACTGACTTCTGCCGGAACTGAATGTTTAACCCTTTAGAATACTGCTGGGCTTGGACTCATCCACAAGTCCATTGATATATACAACACGACGTCGTACACACGCCCTTGGTTCGTCTGGGCTAACAGCTATTTTGCAGAGATGCTGTTAGACCTGGCAGATAAGAAGCTCCATTTGATTTTCCGAAACAACGTCAGCTATGTACCAGGCCAATGAGGGTGCTCTGTGTAATGATCACGGCTGGATCTTAGGGCTGCGTAGGGCAGTGGGTGAAGCTCTGAATAATCTGCTGTGCAACTTGCAGCGGCGCAGTATCGTAACGTAAAGCTGTACATACTTTCAACGTACCTTGGCAATGTGGCATAGAAATGCTTTCTACTGTGTACCCTGATGTCATTCGCCTCGCCTTTTCACTTTCATCACTCCTGTCTCACTATCATTGTTTGCCGTCCTGGCCACTTCTGCTTGGAATGTTTTGTTTGCAGGTAATTCCCTTATATATACAAAACATTCCTACTTCCTATCCCTAACGCAATAGTATCATCTTTCGTTTGCTAGTAGCTTGACAAACTCAACGAATGCAAAACCCCTGCTGGTAAGGTCACCTTGTTCTTGATCAGCTTAATCCTTTTCATGCCCTTGGTGACCTTCCTACCTACACTAGACGGGTTGTTCATTGCCTGAGCGATGGCTTGTGGCCCTGAAAGAGGACCCAGTCCGTGGAACAGCAACAAAGGGGCTTGAGTGTTTCTAAGGTCTCCAATACTATCATTCATGTTGACCGGTCCTCTCTGTCTGTTGCTAGGATTTGCGCTTTGCAAATAGTCAATCTTCACGTGTCAACCATTGTGCAGCTGGCTAGTTTCCAGAGTGTTATGAAATCCGCCTTTGCTGACGCTCCGTGCAATGCCAGAGGCGGTAATTGAAGGAACGGAAACCGCGAATTGACAAATGTGCGTGCTTGGTCGATTGATGTGAATTGAGTGAACACGAGGCCTTTTTAAGCAACTTTATAGGAAGACACCACAGAAGGAAGACAAAACAACACGTCAATGCACGTTGTACACGCATGAATGAATGGGCAAGTAAGTTCCTGAGGTTCTATCTCTGATGAGTGTCACCAATTTGACGGTGCAGCTCTGGTCGTTCACCCCGTCATTGGCAGCCGTTGTTGTGGCTGACTCTGACTCTGAGAATGATTGCCTGGAGGCTGCTGCTAGAGCTGGAGCTAAGAAAGAGAGAGCAAAAGCAAAAGGCGAGGCAACATTGAGCTCAAGCACCAGGGACTCGCAAGACGCAAGTGGTGCCAGTGGAGAGGCTGCAGTTCTGCGGTGTAGTACTGGTAAGCTTGTAATAAGCTCGTTAATCACAAATGACACTACCGTTAGCTCCTGTGGACTCAGACACCCTCTCACCCATTCTTCTCAATGTTCTGGATGTTTGTGGCCATATCATCTCGTCTCTGGTCAAACCACCGCCCATTGTCCATGACTGTGTCCCTTCTCTCGGGGATGCGCTTGACAAGTACGTCAATCGGCACAGTCTCCCTAACAAGTTTATTCTCAATGTATACACTGCCTACTCACTAACAACCACCAGAGATCAGTTTGTCTGCACGATGGCCACCGTCATCTCTGTTCAGGAGGCGAAGTGGTTTTGGCCACAGATCAAGCTTTCTGTCAACCACGCCACACAATTCCGGAACTTCGCGAGGTCCTGAGCACTTCACAAATATAGGGCAGCCGCTTCCTCTTTCGCCAATATAGTGAACATTTTGCTTGATGTCTGCATTATAAGGTTAGCTAGTGAATGAAAAACGTGACTTTGTTGAGTATTTCTGAAGAGTCTGCACCTCGCCCAAGTTCCCTCCGCCGCTCCTGCTTCCTACTAAACAGGCTCGTACTATGTTTGTTGTGGTCTCCAAGGCGGCGCAACACTATCTCAGCAGCAACTGAAGGTTATACAAGACAAAGTCGCGTGTACCATGGTGCCACCACACAAAAAAAGAGCATGCAGAAGTCCTTTACACCGGCAGAAAAACAAGCGCGCTCTCAGCAGCGCAAGGAGAGAAATGCTTGTATGAACCAGAAGCTCAACAACACCTTGTCTGAGGTTTGGAAGCTGGCAGAGGCCTTGCACAAAGACCTTGGCACAAACAGTGTCAAGTATTGGTATGAGAGACTGCTCCAGCAGTCGAGCAAGCAAAGGCAATCCTGTCAAACAAGCTGGTGGAACACATTTTTGTCGAAGGAGACAAGAGCAAGAAATGAAGGTGCGTGTGTTTCATTCAAATGACAAAGGTTAGTCAGTATGTTTCTCATATCTCTTCTCCCTAGCTCTTTCCCCCGGCGCGCCTCGACCAAAAGTCTGCAACTTCGCCCCGCAGATTTGCGACCTCTGGAAAGCTATGTCAAAGGAAGAACAGGTTGCAGTGACTGAAGAGGAGCTGGTACGGATTGCAGGAGTCAAAGAGATGAAGAAGACTGCCACGCATAGTGTTGCGCTAAACGCCTTCCACAACGCTTGTGCGTTGTTGGCCAGTGTTCAAAGCCAGGTAACCACCTTGGAGAGTTACGGGTGCATCCTACAACTAACGCGCTTCAATAGATGGAGTCTCTTCATAACTGTATGGGGCTCGAGATGCTTCTGCTTGCTGTTCGCTCGGATGCACAAAACGTTAGCTGTCCCCAAGTGTGGACATCGGGAGACGTCATCGACCAGTTCTTTCAGCTGACTAACAAGATGTTGCTCTCACATTATGTGGTTAAGTTTGAATGTCACTGTCTCATTGGTATCCAAGGTAAGGCCTTGGCCAAGATGATTGTGTCAGGCATTGATTTGAGGCCCGTAGATTACAAACTGCCAAAACATATCAGTCAGAGCTCATGGCATTGAAAAGCAAGACTAGCAAGCTCATCACCAAAAAGCTGCGTGAGTTGCCATTCCCCGCCGTTGCATAACGTCAAAAGTATGCTAACAAAGTGATTGCTTCCGTAGATGAGGCCATTGCTCCGTGTTCCGTGTCGAAGATGTTCTACATGAATCCTGATACGCACATCACCGAGAAATTTGGCATTGTGGTTGTCAACTGACCTCTGCCCCAGTCTGTTGCCCCAGGCACGGTTAACTCATGGCTCGAACTACAAACCTTGTACAATGCATGGTCGTTGGGCTTGATCACTTCCGCTGCCTGTCCCCGGGTGAGAGTGAGACTTGGATGCAACAGTGTTTCAGTGCTCAAGTTGCTGCTGCTCTTGCAACATCACCTCCAGTAGATCAAGGCACCCCGGCCAACTCTTCCTCTGGCACGCCCACAGATGCACCCGCACTGTTGCTGTTACGAACGGTCTTCACACCCTATTATTTTTCTTTACTTCTTCAACTATCTTGATAACTAGCTATCTTCTTTACCATTGCCTGGACGATCCAACTCGTCCTTCCTCCATCATTCCCTAACCCACCTCGTCTCCGTTCAACACGGACTATTATGTCATCAGTTGTGTCCTTATGTCCATTCAAACCTCGGACTTAACTCCGATTGGTTACCATTGCCTTGGTGCAACCCTTGGCCTTTCCATACCTCCGTTACCACTCCATCGGGTCCAACCCCATCTATCCCCTGTTTCGGATCCAACTCCGTCTATCCCCTGTTTCGGATCCAACTCCGTCTATTGAGGGATTGTGTTTCTTCAACCAAGTCATTCCTAGGATGATGTCGTCTTGACCGAGGTTGGTTACGTAAAATAGTTCATAGTGGACTCTTTGTCCCACCACTAATGGCAAGTATATGCCATGAGTAATTCGTCCTGTCAATTGATGGTACCGTCAACGTTCTGGACTCCAAACGGCTTTGGTTACGGGTTTGCCTCCCACTTGTTACGATTGAGGACTTTTTCATGGATGAAGCAATGCGTCGCACCACTATCAACCAAGACTTGAACTTCGACGATTTCGCGATTGTGTGTGATTTTGCCAGCAAATGATATTGAAAGGTCACTAGCCGTTACACGGTTCGCCTTGATCCTGACACACGTCGAGGGTGTAGGATAAACTAAAAACCCTCTCTTTCTTCAAGTTTGTCTGAAAACAGGCCTCTCTCTTCAACTGGTAGCCCCGCTACAGCCCTATAGACCATTTCCAAATTCGGCCGAGTTTCGGTATTCCGTCCTGCCATTCTTGGACCCGGAAGAGGGGCGGCCCTACCCACTCTAAGTTGAGCCACCTCTCCACTTCCTCCTGCGTCACCCCCAGATCCTCCCGTTTGTGCGCTGCCCAACTTATCCAGTACGAGTCGTTGGCCCAATCTATCATATCCGGGCCTGCGAAGGCCATGGTTCTCCATTCCCTCATGCATTCCGCCTCCTGATTGGTCATAAAGACCCCGTTCCTGTGCTTGGCCGGACCCCAGAACTTGCAGGGTCCCCCCTCCATCGTGTCGACGATGTAACTCTTCGAGAGCTCCAACCGTCTCGCCTGAATCGCCCGCCACGCTGCCACGCGTGCGACGTATAACTCCTGCGGTGTCCTCCTGACCAACCTCCTCCCCTCTCGCTTCCAGAGTGCTGGCGCCTGATCTTTCTCCTTCAACCATCGTTGCAGCTCGGAGTGCAGGCGGCGGGTTTTGCGCTCGAGGTCGCGTGCGTGGGTTTGGCCTATAGTCGGGATGGAAGGAGAGATTGTTAGCTTTGTGACCAGGCTGATGGCACCTGAAGCACAGGTTGTCTCTGATGTGACGCTCACGATCTGCTGCGTTCATAACTCTTGTGGTGGCTTGGTTGTTGTTGGAGTAGGGGGTTCAAGTAGACTGACTTCCCCCCCCCACTCCTGCCACGGCCATTATGAGCAGCCAGATCGAGCGTCAGGAGTTGTTGGTTTGTTTCTAGCCGGAGCGCTTCTATCATCATTTCTCCGAGGTTCTCCGGTTGATGGTGTAGATTATGAAGGGCGTTAAGGAGGCTCCACTTGAGTCCGCGCTTGTACCAAGCCATTACCGCTGTTTCGTCTCGGTTCTCGCCGTATTGTCCCAGCAATACGGAAAAATCATTGTTGTATTCTTGGACTGTTCTCGAGCCTTGATTTGCTCTTTCAAGCTTGGACAATGCTCGTTCTCTGCGTCCTTTGTCCTGGAAGAACATCAATACTTCGTCGCAGAATTCTCTCCAGTGTGGGAAATCTTCCATCAGGTATTGTTTCTTCTTCAGCATAGCCCACGGTCCAGCCGTTCCTCCATTCATGTAGCTGAGTACGCAAACAATCTTGTGTATGGCTAGAGCAAATCGCTTGGGCTGCATCTTGATGTACATCAACATGTTGGTCCACCATTCGTCAAACTTCTCGGCCCTGCCATCAAAGTCTTGGGGATCACGGAGTTTGAGCTTCTCCCACACGCTTTCAGGTGGTGCTCGGTCGTTGTTTGGGGCGTCAGAGTATCTGTCAAAGGGGTACTCGGGGTCGAAAGGGTCTGATTGTTTCCTTTTCTCATGACCTTCCCTATCATAGGGTCGGAAGATGGGTCAATGTGGATCTGGGGCTGAAGAGTTGTCGTCGTCAGGGGTGGTGAATGGTGTAAATGGCCTTTGTTCTCTTTCAGTCCCTGGTGCTTGGGTACCTTTGGGTTGTATTGCTTCTTGAGGGGTACTCATTGTTGGCTTTGGTGCTACTGCGAGTTCTTCTAACAATAGTGGTGGTTTGTTACTAGCAGACGGTACTTCTGCTCGTCTCTTGTCGCGTCTTCTGGCTTCTCGCAAGTGTCGTTCAACTTGGGCAATGTCCACAACTTCAAAGTCTGGGTGTGGCGGTCTTACTGTTTGGTTTGCTACACCGCCAACTTGACTGGAGTTGGTAAACAGATGAAGATAGCACATGTTGACGCTCTGTAGAATTGAATGAAAATTATCGCTCAGCCATCTGTCTGCCGGAGGTACCTGAACAACGCATGGTCATGCGTTTCGCAGGCTGACACCGTCTGCAACAACATGCCACCGCGCGAGGATTGTTCTCCTGGCGGTCACTCGTACGAACGTCTGTTTGACGTGCAATTCGGTTCTTATGTGCAACAGGAGATTGTGACAGTGGGCAAACAGGGCTCTGCCATCAGATTTCAAAAGTATCTAGCTGTCCAGTTGAGTTATGTACACTACACTCGACACGCATGCCGCCTGGCTACAACATCTCAGGCTGCAGCTCTTGCACCTGTTTCTTCCGTGCTCGGGTATCCCGCGCCTTTGCAGCAGTAGCATCGCGGCGTTTCGAGTTCACTGAGGAAACCTGATCGGCAAACTCTTGATGCTTTGCAACACGGTCGTTGAAGTACGGCTTTGGCATTGATAAGTGACGGGGAAGGGTACTCCGAATAAGGGCCGCGTTGTGAAGAGCATGCATATTAACAAAGTACCGTTGCATTGCACCATGTTGGACACCTTTCTGGGTAAGGCTGGTTATTCTCCTTTCTTGATGAACGTTCTGATCTTCGACTGCGCACTCTGCAGTCAAGCAGTCGTGCTGCGCATTGAAAATGAATGCAATGTTCTGTGTTACAAGTATGTTTGTCATTCGTTCTCTCGTAACTGTACTGCGAACTTACTTTAACGACATCAATTAGGATCGATGCACACTCGCGGTACAGGACCGGCATGTTCATTCGAGTGTCGGGTAGGCCAGAAACCGCGAAGCGTTCCACCTGCACCAGCCCGTTCTCGCTACGAGGATCAGAGGCAGGTATAATAATCCTGCGGATGCAACCAGCGTAAGTGAAGGATTCCTATGGTGATCAGACAACCGGCGGTCTTCAACAATAGCAGCGTTATGATAACTTTGGGCTCACCGGCAACTCAGCCGTGTCTCTGCTGACAGCTTCGCGTGGGCTGTCATAGAATACCCATGAACCCTCCTTGCAGACATCAGTGGACCTCGAAACCAGGGATTGTGCGTGCTCCCGAAGAGTATCCGCTGGGCGATATGATGGGTTGAACGATGTGCAGGCGTCAACTGTGATGTGAGTTCCTTCTTCGACGCAGCTGACTTCCCACAAAATGACTGTCCGTTTCTTCCGTGCAGCCCTTCGCACAGTTCCTACTCAAGCATCAGCCAATCCCGAATTCAGATAACCCACAAACATACCGGGGGAGAGAACTTTCGGATCTGCCCATCCAAGACGACGCTGAATTTCGCCGTTCATCTGAAACATCTCCCTAACACCTTCCCCAGCGCGGACGTAGCTACTGTGCTCCCCTCTCCACCAACCTCCACTGACTTGATGCTTGAACCGTTCTAGATCTGCTATCGCCGCTGCAATATCATGACTCGGAGCGTGATGGTTCGATAGGACACTACACATCCGGAATATTGAATTCCAGCACTCAAAGATCTCTGTAGAATATAAGATGGCCGGTCCGCCATTGCGGATGTCAGTGATAATGTGCTGCAGTAAGTGAATTTTTTGGCTTATTGAGGATTCGATTGGGATCAATGGCTCCCCAGATGTCGAGCAGATTTCCTATCAGTACTTCAAGATCCTCCTAGAACAGTTGACCGCAAAAACGTTAACACGACGTCACGGTTAGCAACCTCGCATCAAAACTTTGTACACAAAGGACTGAGTCCGACTGACCAGGTATGTGGACATGTCATCGATTGCATGATAAAAGAGAAGTGCCCCTAACTCGCCTGTTGCCTTCCAGATATCAAGCAGCAGACCACCGTGCTCATTCTCCAGGAGATCGGGATGTAGATGAAACGCGCCGACTTGCTGCAACGTTTTGAAGTGTTTCCCAATCAGGTTGTTACGATATTTGACTAAGTACTGCCCCCACACAAGATATATTGACAGCCCGTCCACTGATGAACTTTGCAGCCGAATCGCTACGAGTTGCCGGTGTTCATCGTTCCAAGCCGTATGGGACACATGCCATACGTATTTGTCGAGCCCCAAAAGATACGTATGAAGAAGCTCGACAGCTGTATCACGATGGACGTCGAGACCTGAAGATGGTGCGTAATTGTTACTAATGAAGTCGGCGACCGTGACCTGCAGATTTGAACTCACCTTGTAATACCAACAGTTTATTGTAATGATCCCCGGGACGGATCTGAGTATGCAAAGCTAGGCACCGGTGTCAGCAGGGTAAGGACCTACAATGCAGTGTTGTACACATACGAGAGTCCTCCGAAAGCTTGCTATAGCGGTGCGCGGGTTGCTCGGTGAGCCACTTCATGAGATCTTTCGCAATTTTGTCTTTGATCTCATTCTTGACAGCCTGACGCGCTTCACCTTTGAGTTTCCGGTTCTTCAGCCGTAAGTCCTGCGTTTCCACGCTAGAGATATGTTCGTGATGCAGACCGCGTGCTTTCTGGATCAGCTGCTGAATCCAAACTTGCGCTATTGGATCTTTGATCCCGCTCGTGGTCTGCATCGCCTCAACCTTTTGCTCATTGCCATGAGTGGCTGCAACCAGCTGGCTGACAATTCTCTTCACAGTCTCATCCTCCGTACGTGCTACTCCTTCCTACGAAATGGCGAGGGACAAGTTAGAGTTGACCTGCTGTGGCACTCGCATTACGCACCTCGTACAAGCTGTGATAGCCACCGTGAGTTTCCATTTCTCTTGCAGGTCCTCCGGCATGACACTTACGACAGAACTTGTTCCCGTTCAATCCAATATGTGAGCACAGCTCGGATTGCTGTGTATTATCCGCTGGCTCAACCCGTACTATTAGGCGAAACAAGATTTCTTGTTTTAGAAGGCAATCGTACGCTTCGTGCCAACAATCAGGCCCTACATCTTCCGCAAACCCGTCAAGTTGCTCGAGTCCAGTCGCAGTGGGAGATGTTGAGCCAAAGCGGATGAAATACTCCTGCTGAAGCTTGCAGTGCGGCAGGTTCAAACTGGCTGCGTACACGTTGGTATGTGCATTATACTGTTTCTAACGATTCCCTGACACATCGTCTGCCCACGACATCAAACCGAGTGTGAACGTTGGTCGCCCTTGGGCCTTGAGCCGCACTGGGTGGGATAATTCTTGTGTCCACTCCGGCGCGGTATCTGGTTTCAATGTGAGTGGATCAGATCAGTTTTGACCGTCTTCTGATTCAGATACGCACTGTTGAATTGGATCTTCAGGCCCTAATTCCTCAAGTCCAAGATATTGCTCGTCAGATCGGCAGCAAGTATGCGCACAACTTCGTCGACGTGCAAGCGAGCGACACCTGTCTGCTCAATGATAGTAAGCATTTCCTTGTATCGCAACTTGAACCATCGCATGTATTGAACTGACCGTTATTTCGTAGTCTACATGGTAAACATCTGCGCACTCAGTCTCTGCGCCTGTTTCTTTGTCAATAACGCACAGCCACTTCATTGGTATCACAAATCTGCCATCTCGGAGGCGAGCTAACTCCTTAATGTAGAAATGCTGTCCAGGTGAGTTCTTGAAATCCGCCCACATCAACTGTAGAAGATTAACATCCGTGCTCATTCACCGTTCAGCTTGGTAGAACTCAGAGACGGTTGATGAGACTTCTACATAGGGTCGAATATGGGGTCGCACAAGAGGGTTTGCCCAGTCCTTGATATCAGGTGAGTACAGCTGTCATTGACATGATTGATGGCATGCTCACGAGGTTGAACATCTGAGCGGCACTGTTGTTATAAAACTCGTTACCCAACGTTGATACGTGCCGTGTCGTCTGAATTCCCATCTCCGTGGTAAGCTTCGTTTGAAGTTTCCGTAACGCACTGAACGATGGCACGTCAGGTGTCCCGCATTCTCTCATGACCCATATAATGGTCTTCAAGTGATCATCGGAGAGCCTCAAACGAGGGAGGCTGTCCAAGAAGTCGAGCATAAACATCTACAGGTGGTGAGATGAGTTTCTTCCAGTGTTCTCAAAAAAGCAACTTACGGTCTTCGTTTGATATGGTGCCCATTTGTGAGCATCGTGCCTTGCCTCGCACTGCTCTGCGAGAACTTCCTCGTCCTCATCCTCGTCTAGGTCTGATCGTCGAAGGTATGTTAGTCAGGTCATCAGCTCTCTACTATTGAATGACTCACTCATCGCTTCCAGTGCTGTGACCACATTTGATAACGTTGCGTCCTCATTATCGAACATACTTCCAGCATCGGCGTCCGAGCTCCAAAACTCTCCAAGACATTCATGTGAGTAACAGCTGAGATCCTCAATCCGCTGGTTCAACGCCTGATTCAGAGTCTGCCGGACATCTTCACCAGCCGTAAAGTGGATGGTTTGACCACTGTCATCTTGGTATAAGCCGTCCTCATCTGTATTCATGTGTTGAAGAACACTCGTCGGACTCTCTGAGCGAACGCGGACCACGGAAGGATGAGGCCAATGCGGGCGAATGTCCGTAAGTGAGAGTGCTGCAGCTGCGCCAACTGTCACGGGGATAGAAGGGGCCACATTGGCTATGTTTCGTTGAGACTGCCAATGCAAAGCGGTAACGTGTTTTTCTGTTCGAATGTGGTCGCTCAGATGTTTTCGCATAACGCTCTGCAGCTTTCCAGATTGGTCTGAACATGGAATACAGCGCAGGTGGCTTGGCTGGTCAGGTATGTTCATAAAGTTGCCTTCAACGATTATTTCAGGTTGCTAATCATTGGTGAAGTTTCTGCAGCTGACTCGGAGCTCACCATCTAACCCATCGTGCTTGCACTTTGGCGGCATGCTTTGGCACTGAAGGACACGATGACGAAGGTTTGAATCTCTTATGCAGTTTCCATCCCGCTATGACGACGTTTTTTTTCCCTTTCTTTTAGAAGGCGCGCTCCGTTTTGAGAACAACCTGCCACGTCAAAGGTCCATCTTCTCATTAAAAAAGTTGTTCCCTTACTCTCATCTTCTCCGACTCGCTTTCTTGCCCACTTATTCTAATTTCCTTGCTCCTTGTCATCATGGCCACACGCTTGACGATGGCTGAACGACTCAGCCTCCCAGCCAACGCGAGCTCACCGACATCGTCCCAACTGGCAGACAACAAGCATTCAAGCTCCAGGAGCTCATCACAAGAACCTGCTGCGACACGCGCCTCTTCACCCGTTTCTTCTCAAGTGGTCATTGCGTCAATTGTTGTGGGCTTCAAGCATCCCAGCGATGATGATGCTGGCGAAGCTTCAGCGCGGATATCCCGAAAGCTCAAGCTTGACAATAAGGAGAGCGAGCTTCTTACATTTGCCTCGAAGGTTTGTGTTTCCATTGGCACTGTCCTGTGCATAGCATACAACCTAACTCTTGATTGAACGGCTGACGTGTAGCTGCCTCTACACGAGCAGATTCTTTTCAACATTGGTCTCTCTTTGAGGACAATGACCAAGGCAAATCAGATTCAGCCTGTCAACGCGCAGTACAAGCTTTCCGACGTACTGAAGGTATGTCGTATAGTTGCCACTTGGACATCTCATCCAACAATATCTAACACAGGGCAAAATCGAAATTTATGTGTACAATGCGCTGGTCTCGCCCCAAGCAACCGGGTATCTCGACAAGGGAAACCGCATTGTATTGGTAAATTTCTATCTCATCAACAATATACCTATCAACGTCGACAGCTTTGATTCACTATTGATTTACAGGCCATCCTCGAGCGTTATCCAAAATGGGGTCTTACACCGGCGGTTAAAGAGAACTTCGCTCATTACCAGGTCATCTGTACTCGCGTTTCCAAACGCTTCAGTGACAGGCGCAGACATATCAAGCTTGCGGTAGGCGTCTTGTTGCAATCACTGCAACGGTTTATCAACTAGGCTCAATACTATCATACAGATCACTCAGTCGATGGGCACCGTAAACCAAGACGCCCTTGGTAGCCATCGTGTGAATGCCACCGATATCTTTACCCTCGTCTCCAACGTTACCAAGCTCAAGGGGACTACAAGCATGAAGTTCAACAGTGTCAACATCACGGTGCAGATGCTCGCTCGTTTTGCGTTCCTCGTAAGCACTGCTCTTTAATCTTTCTGGAATCCGAGTCGTCGCAGTGTTTAATTATCTGCCTTGCTTAGCGTCGCATGCTACTGGAGCTCCCTGATGGTGTCAGCTATTGGAAGACCGTCGACAAACAGCTTCACGACATCCGCGAATGCTTCAAGGATCAACCGAAACAAGCTATTTCTACGTGAGTCTGCATCTCCGAGTCATTCATCGTACCCGGATGACTGATTAGTAAGTAACCTCGGCAGCTTCTTCAAAGGAATCCTCGATGACGACCTCGTGGAATTTGGTACCAACAAGGACAAGCATCTTGACGATCTTGAGAGTGTCGCCTTGACCAACACGCAGACTGAGGTTGCGGACACAATGCTCGGCATCGTCACCATTATGACCACCGATGAAGAATGATCCGGCCAGTCCGACGTCGACCAGTAATGTTATACTCTTCCGAGTCTTCATTCTGTATTCCATCCATTCGTTGTCACGGTTCTGTCTCCGTGACCCAATTTCCTTAGAGCTCGTATAATGCATCATGGTTTCCCGAGGTGCGGCTGCATGCATCCGAGTCATTCTCACATTCCTTTCCGCGTTGTAGATAGTAATACATATGTCGTCTGCTGAAATTTAATTGCTTGCTATCTTCGCACAACGTTCCACACGACGGCATCGACTGAGAAACATTTCACCTGCGTGAACAACACATGCGGACATCAGCAGAACGACAGATGACCCTCGCACATGCTTTTCATCTGCTCACTATGGCATTTTTGGATGTCGTGAAACTTCTGGGAAACATACTCGAGCGCAGACAACTACCATCTAATTGGAACTCTTGCTACACAGATGTCATCACAGGCACATTCAGGTGAGAACTGCTTCTGTCAAACATATGGGCAGTGGTACCAGCAAGAATCTATCTCCCCAATCGACTGTCCACCACTCGTCCGACGCGTGAGAACCTTGGCGTTCCGCCCTGTCCAAATGATAATGCGTTTAGACGGCTGACACCTGCAGACAAGCTGGCGGTGTAGTTCACAATTGGGAGAGATGTCAGCTGTGCAATGTTCCCACTCGTCGTCTTGATGAAGATAGACGTCTCGTTTCTTCTTGTAGAAAAGGTGTGGCTTTCCGTAGCAGGGAAGGGATGTTTCAGCTCCCACTGTCATATGCTTCTGCTGTCTGATGTATCTAATTGCTGCTTCCCATCCAGG
Organism: Cytidiella melzeri; assembly: GCA_022592445.1. Taxonomy (NCBI): domain Eukaryota; kingdom Fungi; phylum Basidiomycota; class Agaricomycetes; order Polyporales; family Irpicaceae; genus Cytidiella; species Cytidiella melzeri. The sequence continues at coordinate 32,042 of JABYQR010000257.1, forward strand.
GTAAGGCTAGCGAGGATGACAAAGGATTGCAGCAAGACCGCAGTCGTTGCCAATCGAGTTGATCTTCTTGGTGCGCGGGGTAGACCCAGAAGAGTCTATCCAAATGTTAAGACTGACTATCGTCAAGGGACAAGTTGTCAGGTCAGAACCCCTTGGTGTAGCTACACTCAAGGTCTGATGATGGTCTAGGCCGCGCGGTCGCTGTCAAGCACAGTGGCGGACAGATGATGGTTTGATAGAAGGAATATTGATACGAAGTGGATAGACTGAGGTTCTAGCCCCATGTCTAGTGGCTATTTATACATGTTGACCTAACTACTTTTGGACCAGTCCGAGGTAGTGGTAGCGAATCGGAGAAACAGAAAGGAAGAACAATACACAGAGAACAGCCACTACTCTGGAAAGCCAATGAGAGAAAATACCGTCAAGGTGCGGAAACAAGGAACAATAGAAAGATGAAACATGAGGCAGAGATCAATAGAGAAGGGGTTGAACCCGAAACAGGGGATAGACGGGGTTGGACCCGATGGAGTGGTAACGGAGGTATGGAAAGGCCGAGGGTTGCACCAAGGCAATGGTAACCAATCGGAGTTAAGTCCGAGGTTTGAATGGACATAAGGACACAACTGATGACATAATAGTCCGTGTTGAACGGAGACGAGGTGGGTTAGGGAATGATGGAGGAAGGACGAGTTGGATCGTCAAGGCAATGGTAAAGAAGATAGCTAGTTATCAAGATAGTCGAAGAAGTAAAGAAAAGTAATAGGGTGTGAAGACCGTTCGTAACAGTTGCCTGACAGGTCCTCGACTATGGCTGCAAGCTTGTCTACTACCTCTGTACCCGCAACCTTGCAGTGGACCTATAATCTGCATGCAACGCTGACCGCAATGCCGCAGACTGGTATCTTCACGCTCAGCGGCACCCTCTTGTCACCCAAAAGCCCAGGAAGCAGCGTTCAGACAAGGGCAAGAAAAGAGGCCAAAAGACTAAGGGACCCACGCAGACAGAGATTACGCCCTCTGCCTCCAACTAATCCATCTACGTGCTGCCTCATAATTGCTTGTAGATAGTGAGTTTATATTGCATCTATGTCTGATGGAAACTAGGCTATCACAAGAGGGCGAGAGGTGGTAAGAAACCAATGGCTCACAAGGGAGCTGCTGAGAAAGGCGGGAGGGTGGCGGGCAGAGAGCAACAGCAGAGGCGCACTCAGTTTTGATGGGAGGACAACGTGGCTGACAGAGGAGTGCCACAGGATGACAGGACAGCGGGAGGGTGGCAGGGATGGCAACGCTGATGGAGGGACTGGAGCAATGACAGGCGGCGGCGTATAGAAGGCGGGGAGGCAAAATGGACGGAGGGACAGCACTTTTAACAGGGGGGCATCAGACAGAAGGCAGGGAAGTAGTATTGATGTGGGGACAGTGCAGTTGACAGGGGAGCGCCTGGGGAAGGAGGGCGGCGGGATGGTGTCAACAACAGCAGAGGGGCACTTAGTATTGATTGATGGGAGCGTTGAAGGGAATGGATTGTTGACAGGGGATGCTCAGTATTGATGGGAAAAGTCAGGTTCTAGAACAGTCACATGTCATCACACCAAATACGGATATGTCGGGCATGTGCTGCAGGACTAGTAAACATTGGTGGAACACTCATATTCTACTGCCGCTGGTTCTTACTCTACATGGTAATTTCTAGGTATTGGGCTAGCTATTAGCTAGTATGTGCTGGTTAGCGGAGATTGGCGTGTAAGCCTGACAAATGCCCATGCTTGACAGGCATATATGGCTTGATTTGGGAGAGGTCCAGGTGGCCATTGAAGGAGCTTGAGAAGGGACAAAACAACACAGATCACGTGTCAAAGCAGGAGCTCGAGAGGGAGCAGCATGAGGGGCATCATGCATTGAAGAAGGGGATTGGGAGGAAAGACAAAAAGCAGTGGACAATGGTTGAGTTAAACTACTTTGAACAGGTGAACAAGGAGCAGCAACCAATTGTGGGGAAGAGCTTCGAGCTATAGGATCAGTACCTGATAAGCCAAACATGGCTTTTATCTCATGATTCAGCATCTCAATATCGCCATCCAATGCTTTGTCCCCTGAAACGGCTGACACCACTGACCTCTCTGTCCCAAATACCTGGTGGTTCATCCATTGGAGTAACTCCTGAGTGCATGGAGTATCACACTTTGTGATCATAAGCCAGACAAGCAGTCAAAAAAGAGCGGATAGTTGTAGATTACTTTGAAGGTGGATTTTTTTGGCGATAAAGTGTTGTCACCAGAGGTAAGGTAGACAAGCTGGAACATGGTCTTCTCAGTACACAAAAGCAACCACGCAGTTATGTTACTCACAACAACCACTGCAAATGTGATCAGGCCAGGCATCACCTCTTTGATGCCCCATTGGTGTGCCTTTGAAAGTGTGTTGGTAGCTTGAGCCCCCCTTGGAGATCCCTGGCCGAGGATACCACTCTGTATGACCTGGTAGAATAGTATGTCAGCAATGCAACATGGTATATCTGTGGAGTAATCAAGATTCATGTACCACAACAATTTTTCTAGTCCTAAACAGCCAGTTGATCTCCCTCTTGTTACAATTCCTAAAGAATGAAGAAGAATTGTTCCAGTGCGCTCCAGCACATTGATGCCTTTTCAGATGTGACCTTTTTGTCCCCCAAAGTTTGGGAATTTGATGGCAGAATACAGACAGTAACAGTGTCAATAACAGAAAAATGAATTCAGCTGATGGCATTACACTGGCCTTGCTACCAGCTCTTTATAACTTTGTATCAGATTACTTTTGCAATCAAAATGCAGTTTTTGATTTTTACAGACTGCATATGGGTACAAAACATACAATACAGCATTGGATAGCCCTATCTTGTGGCAACATCCTGGTACAAACATCCTGTCAATTGAAGTGGAATTGGACATGTTATGGCCGGTGTGCTGAAAAAAGTCATCCAGACTCAGATTCAAACTCCACTCCTGCTGGCAAATGATGTCAAATTCTGGTCAGGTACATTTGCGGCAATCTACAGACATTGCTTGCTCTCTGAACAAAGAATGCAATTAGAAGACATGCCACACATAGTGTTGGGTCTGCGCAAGAAGTACCAGTACTTTGCAAGCTAAGTACAAATTCTCAACCCCTACATTCTTGGACAATGTAAATTTGTGACTGCATCAGCAGTGAGTGCTGCATCTGATTGTTCCAAAAGTTTCACAACTGTTAGTTGCTCTCTAAGCAGGTGTTACAATGAGAACACAGCCTGTGGCAGTTTCAATGGGGGTGAGGCAGTTCAGACATCAACAGGACATGGTTGCATCAGCAGCAAGCACTGCGTTGAATTGTTGCAGAAAGTTTCACAACCATGAGTTGCTCTCTAAGGAGGAATTAAAATCAGAACATAGCCTGTGGCAGTTCTAACGGGGCTGGAGCAGTTCAGACATCAACAGGATGTGGTTGAATCAGCATAAAGCACTGCCTTTGATTCTTCCATACAGTTTTGCAACCACCAGTTACCCTATCAGCAGGAGTTACAATCAGAACACAGCTTGTGGCAGCTCTGGTGGGGGTGAGGTAGCACGGATATCAGCTGGATGTGGTGTCATCAGCAGCCAGCACTGCATTCAATTGGTTCACAAGGTTTCACAACCACTACTCTCTATGCAGAAGTTACAATCAGAACACAATCTGTGGCAGTTCCAATAGGGGTGATGCAGCTCAGAAATCAACAGAACATGGTTGCATCAGCCACAACCACTGCGTCAGATAGTTGAAATTTTGTAGTTGCACAAAGTTTCACAACCATGAGTTGCTCCATAAGGAGGAATTAAAATCAGAACATAGCCTGTGGCAGTTCTAATGGGGATGAAGCAGTTCAGACATCAACAGGATGTGGTTTCATCAGCATAAAGCACTGCCTTTGATTCTTCCATACAGTTTCACAACCACTAGTTGCTCTATAAGCAGGAGTTACAATCAGAACACAGCCTGTGGCAGCTCCAATGGGAATGAGGCAGTGCAGACATCAACAGGACACATGTAACATGTTCCACCAATTGATCTAATGAGACACCCTACAGCCCTTCATTCTTGAAGCAAGTAATTTTCCAGAATCAGCAGTGAACACTGCACAAGATTAATGACAAGATAGATGAAGCCCCTTGCTACCATTGGTGACTACCTTCATCAATGTATGGCTCCTTTCCCTGCAATCAAACTTATCAATTGTAGTACAGTCACTTTATCCTGGATCAAGTTGTTTATCAAAGGTGTTACCAACAGCAAATGCCCGTAATACAGTCAATATTCATGACCAGATGGCTTGGCAAGATCCTTACCAGGAACACAGTTGTTTACTGAGGTTGTTTTTGGTAACAAAGTCGCAGGTGCAATTGACTATTTCATGCTATATGATTTATTAAATTTGCTATCAATAACATAATCACTTGTAACCCTGCTCCTGCAGTTTAACAAATTTTATCTAGATTATCTAATATAGTTCAGCAACATCAGAAAGAAGACACATGTCAAACAATCGTTATCTCCATGCTCTACTCCACAAACTTGTTTCAATTCTGTGCTCACACCCATTGTTGCGCTTCAAACAATACAGCACAGTCCCTCCTCTTTCATGAGTGATTGTGTGCTCCAGTGGAGACAAACCACCAACTTACTAAACATTACTCATTGAAGAAGCTATTCCCAACAAAATTACTTGTTCAGGCTGCTACCAGCACCAAGTTTACTCACAAATCTGGCTCAAAATGTGATATTTCATTCAATCCTCAGGAATTGTACTTGCCGCTTGCCAGCCTTGCTAACGCTAGTGGCATTTGTGGTATGGTACATTGCAATAGTAGTCTTTGGGACCTTTAGGGCCCAGATCTTGCAGAATAGCACAGTTTTTCCGAGCTCCCAGGGTCTCAAGAGACTTCCTATCAAACCCAAGAAAGCCAAAGATCTCTACAATGTTTGTGTTGGCAGCATGAAAAATGTTGATTTCTCATCAAAAAGCATCTCATAAAAAGAGATACAAAATCAGTTGCTCTAGATGGAATAAACAGAATGCAAATCTTTTTGTGCAGCCCCAACACATTTCCCAAAAGCAATTTGACAGCGAGATCAGCCGCCAGGACATTCCACATCTCGGCAAGGTGCACATCCTCCTGTGTCTGCATATCCCGGAAGCATTGTTTAGTGTTGTCGAGATTGACAAGGGGACGCTCCTCGCCCAGTTTGCACAGTTCTCCTTGCTTTCCCAGAGAGTGTGGATTTCTTTCTACCCTCTGAAACCTTTCTCTTTTTTTTGCAAGAAACTTGTATTGCCAGACTGCTCTTCCATTGACGGTTGTTTCTTTCCACATTGCATGGCTTGCTGCAGTCTGTCTGAGAAAGCCTTTCTCTCTTGCTTGATTTGCTTGTAAGGAGTCCTGAGATCATCATATTTGTCCTGAACTTGACACAACCCCTGAGTCAAGATGTCAGTGAAAGTTGGTGCAACACATTAACATTCTGCTGTATAACTCACCTGTGCAGTATTTGTGTTCATGGTAGCAGGTGTCACATTTCTACTTTGTCCTGTCACAGATTTTCAATGTTTCTACAAGACTTGCCTTACCAGGCAACGGTATTATTGGGAATATTTGAGCGCTTGTCAAGCGCTTATCCAGCGCTTATCAGGCGCTTATTCCGGCGCTTATTCTCAGTGCCTATCAATTGATGCGCTGATGTGCCTCCTGTCTCTGATGCACTGATGCGCTCCTTTCCTTATCTGTGTATCACATGATAGAACTCTCTGGAACCTTGTGGAACATGCTGGAACTATGATGTCATAGTATAGAACATTCCATTAGATGATGTCATAGTTCATAGAACCTTCTGGAAAAGTCTAGCCTTGTTTTAGAACAAGCTAGAACAAGTCTAGCCTTGGGACTGGGTCATGGGGTCAGGTCATGGGGACAATTGCTATTGGTTGATTATTGAAGTGGCACCACTAGGGCATAGGGCATGCTTAGTAAGGTAGATTACTTCACTTACTCATGTAGGTATTAGGGGTCTTAGGGTAGTACCTGGGGTCCTCCCCTTCATGTATATATAGAGGCACCCCTGAGGGCATATCCCCTCAGTCTTATCCACTCTGTTGAATTAGGACTACTCAGTACCCACCAGTACTTCGCTCACCACACCTCTTACTCTCTATCTCACACTATCTCCCCCAAGTTTATCAACTTACCTGGTGAGTAGTAACCTTACTGTTACATGTCCTCCACGCAAACTTGCAGGGCTGTGGCAACCGCATCCACGAGCACTGACATTCATCCAGCTTAACTGTGTGATTGTTGGATTGAGTGTGTTTTCAAAGCATTCCACATTGGGGTCTGTCTGTTCATCATAGTCAAAAGGATTGGGGGGTACAGTCAGGTAACTGAGGGCATGCAACATGAGACAAGACAAAGAGAGAGGGGCTGTGTGAGCCACAGTGCTGAGTGACGTTGGCATGAGTTCTCACTCTTTTACAATTCCTGAAGAATGAAGCAGAATTGTTCCAGTGCAGGTGACTCCTTTGATGTCCCCGTAGATGTAACATTACTGTTCCCCAAATTTGTTCGGCATTACACTCAGTAACAGTTTCTGTATTAGTGAAATGAATCAAATTGATGGGACTACGTTAACTTTGTTACTAGCCCTTCAAAACTTTGTGATAAATCACATTTTCCATTCATAATATAGTTTTTGATTTCTATAGCTAGCAAATGGGCACATATGGGTACAAAATGTACACTATTGCATAGCCCTATGTCTTGCCAATGGGCCGGTAACAAAATATTTCAATTTGGAGGAGAATTGAGGAAGTTATGGCCACATCACTGGAAAAGGTTGCGCAGGCTCAGATTGAAACTCAGCTGATCCCTCTTGTTACAGACTTGTAAAGCATATATCAGCAGATTGTTGCTCCCATCAATCACATTCATTGATGTGTGGAATGATTATAAGAAAGCCTACTTCGCACAGCAGTCAGGGCAGAAAAAAACCAGTGGTAGCAGGGCTGGCATACAGCAAGTAAAATTCTGAACTGCACTTCAAACAATACAGCATAGTCCCTCTTTTTTCATGAATGATTGTGTGCTCCAGTGAAGACAAACCACCAACTTACTATACATTACTCATTGGGAGAGCTATTTCCAACAAAATTACTTGTTCACGCTTCTACCAGCACCAAGTTTACTTACGAATCTTGCTCAAAAAGTTATATTTCATTTAATCCTCAGGAATTGTACTTGCCACTTGCCGGCCTTGCTAACGCTAGTTCAGTACATGAGAGACTGAGTGAAAGAGAGGAGGAGCGAGTGAGACAATAGGCGACGGTGGACTTGACAGGACAACTCAGGCTATCGATGGAGACTGTTGTGAGATCGTTGGACGCACCTGGTAGATGGAGCGATTCTTGTGATGAGAATGGTGCAGCAGACAGCGAGATGTTGACAGCGCTACCCGCGTGAGTGCCTTCCATCTCTCTGACTTTGCGATAGATGATTGATTGAAGATGCACATCAGGCTGTAAACCGTTGTTCAATTCTTGCGACAGCTGCGCTGCGGCCTGAGAGGTGTGGCACTGCTGCTTAGCATTTGAACCCTTCTCAACGCGGCAGAACTTGTGATCATCTGTCCAAGCTCTCAGTTGAGACATGAAAACACATCCTCTTGCACAATGAAGCCTCCCACAAGTATGCTCTAGCTGTCGTCGAATGTCAACATCATGTGTGCGCATCTACCTTCTACTAGTCCCATCCGTTCCATGAGCACCATGATCATGATACTTGCCCACAGCAACCTCACCTTCCTGCCGCAACCCTGCAAGTCGTTCTCATTGGCAGCCGACTTCATCAAAAACGGTCTTCAAAGGTATCGCTGCCAGCTTGAACCTCCAAGCTTGCCGCTGGTTGTAATTACTGCCAAGTCTGCATGAAACACTCTACACCTTGAGTTGGGCTGCACGTAGCTCCGTGCTGAGCCGAGCGTGTGAAACACGTGAAGCTGTCACCTGAGAAATGGTCAGTTTCATGCGTAAACCAGGTGAAGGACATAATTCACACCTCGTGTTACCAGTTCCCGCTGGTAGACGGCTGTGACTAGGGGCTGCTCGCACTATGTGTACAGACTAGTCAAACAGCTTTAGTGCCAGCCGGTGTGGACCTGTGTTCTAGGTAGGACCAACATGCAGGCACTATCTGTGTTTACACTTGTCACACAGGCACGGCTGACAAATAATACTGGCACATTAAAAAGTTCTTTCATTGTAACCAGCCCGAGAATATGTAGTACAAATTAAGAGTATTATACAAAGATACACATTCTACGCAAAGCCCTCATCATGATCAGTTGTCTGACAAGTACTACAATACTACAGACCATAACAGTGTTTGACAGGGAATTGCATACAATTGGCCTGCCCTCAATAATGCAGAGCAGGCCTTGAATTCACCCGCGGTCACTGTTTAGGCACGATGATAAACTGGGGGATCAGTCGCAGCGGCGGTGTAAATGGACTCACAACCGGATTTTTCCGCACGCAAGGCATCTGAAAGCATGCACCAAAATTGATTTCGGAATGTCTCAGGCCAAAGCAGCAATGACAGGGAAAGGTCACAAAGTTCACGCTGCCTGTTGTTTCCATCCTGGTCTGAACGTGCTGTTAAAACTATATAATATAATATAATATGATATGTAGTTTCCCACGCCTTATTACAAGGATGCTATAAGGTAGCAGAGTTCCCACAGTCTTGATATGGGAATTATGCAGCCATATATGGAAACTCAAGTAGTAACCATCACATTAGCTGAGACGTACAGATATGGGTGGTAGTGGTACTATACATATATGTACGCCTGTGTTCTAGTAGCATAGGAAATGACATGGAAAGCACATAGTACAACTCCAGAGGATGCCTAAAGCATACATCTGAGGACAAGTACTAGCATGAGTCATTTACTCATTATGTACGCCTCTGGTACAAGTGCTGAGCCTAGTCATACAATGAGTCATGCACTCATAGCATGAGTCATGCATGAGTCATGCACTTAGTAATACAGTAGAATAGTTGAAGTAGACATGTATAGTAGTCGCTTACATAAGTAGATACAGACATGTATATAAGCAGAGCTGCTGAAGCAGCAAGAATAATAAGACTCATCTTCGAAGCTTAACAGCCTCTACCCCTCGCACACATATTCCACTTTGTTAGGTTATGAGCACCGGCTTTTAGCTTAACTACATCCACACTCTCAACGACATCCATCAACCAGTATCCCCCAAGCTTTCTTATAAGTAAGTTTCTCTACTTTACTTTGTTTGGCCACATAGTAGTAGTAGAGTTGTACTGGTTGACTGCCTCAGCTTCGAATACAAAATTCCCAACTGATTTTCTACAGCTAATTCCCTCACCTACTTGCCCCTTGCGTACGCACTCCCAACCCAGCTGAATACTTAAGCCACCCTTGGTGGTTCTCGACTTTAACAAGTCGTGCATTACGCGGAATCTGCCTAACACGCAGTGTAAAATCCGGTGGTGGAGGAACAAGCTCTCACTTGTACAAGTGGTAGATCAGCGGAGTAGTACAATAGGAGGGTAGTGTTGAGTGGCACTCTAAGCTCGTGACTTAGAGGCCTAGGACCTTCGTGTTGGCGCACGTCAGTCAGTCCTGGAATTAGAAATCGCCGCTTTTTTGTAGCTGTAGAATTTCTTGAGGCATGTCGTTGATACGCCCGGAAATCGGCTAGGCGCGGAGAACCGGCAACAGCCCGCCATTTGCGCGGCCCGCGTCATCCTGAGCGGCAAGTCCCTCCACTTTCCCAGTGTCACAGGCACGAGGAGTTCGCCGAGGATCCGAGGACTTGACAAGGAGCAATGCGCCGGAAACATCCGAGGCCGAGGAATCGCACCGAACTCTGACACACAGACACGCCCCTTTTTGCATCGGAGCATGAGCCGGCCAGCCACCAAGAGTTTCGGACGCGGGTCGGACCAGCGGTAGAAGAAACTTGACGCGCGAACCCCGTTTCAGGAAGGCTCCTATCACGCCACGCTGTGCAACTCTTGAGCGGCGCCTCATCACCTGCTCGCGACGGTTGGCGCCTCTTCAGTGCAAGTGCGCGCGCCGCTACTCCGCGTCGACCAACGCTGTGTCCCGCCGGGCGTCGACTCGCTGGGCATTTTGGCCTCCGCAGACGGAAGTATTCTGCCACCCCGTTTCCTCGCTCTCGCATTTGGGTTTAGGACATAGAAGGAAAGGTTTAGGAGAGGGTCCTTAGGGTATATAAAAAGGTGTTGCCTGTACTGCGTAGGAAATCAATCAATCCCCACCCCAGTTTCCAGAGTTCACTTTACGCTTTGCGTTCACGTCGAGGGAGTCTCTTCGCGCCCATAGCTGTAGCTTCTTCTGCGTTGTCTCACTGCGACCCTTTTCCACGTTTATGTCCGCTGCGTCTACCAACGACAACCCGCCTCGAGTCTGCCGTTACTGTCCCACTGTTCCCCACCTACCCGACGGTTGCTGCCCTTACCGCCCGCGCCCGCGCGAGGTTCTACGCCGTTACCCCATCATCCCCGCGCCCACGCCGCCGCCAGAACCCTCAGCAGCACCTACGGTCTCCCCTGCGAGATCAACTCCTAAATCACCCTCACCAGCGTTGTCCGTCGCCTCTGTCGCGGACTCGCTTGAAAACTGCTCTTACTGCGACACTCAGAGCGATCACCCAATTCCCCTACGTTCAGGACCTTTCGTCCCGCTTGACTGCGATCGCCCGCGCGCGCCGCACCCAGATTGCTGGCTGTCTCCAGACTTTGAGGCGAGGATCACGAGTGCGAACTAGTGCAGTTCAATCTTACCAGCTCAACCAACGTCGTCGTTGGCCACGCCTTCGCCTGTAACACGCATCGCCGCTCGGGAGGTGTTGTTCTACACTACCGCCCTCGCGCGCAGTCTGTCGAGTCCAATTGACTGCGATCTCACATAAGTCTTCCACTGCGACTCGCGCGCCATTTGCTTATCTTTCTCTTACGTTTCCTTTCGGCTTCGTTATCCTGCATTTGTTTTTAACTGCGTTATTTTACTGCGTTGCGTTTCATCTTCACTGCGTCGAGCTTACTGCGTTCACTTTCACTGCGCCTGCGTTTTACAGCAACTACTTCATCTTCACCAGCGACCGCGTTTTGTGTTCGAGATTCATATTGCGCCTGCGTTTATCTTCTGCGTCTCTCCGCGCGTCGTTTTTCTACAAGTAGCAACATCTCCCGCGCGTTCTCTTTGAGCCGTGCCATAACTCCTTCGCTTTTACCGCGCCGACTTGCCCCTTTTTCCCGCGATACGCGTGGTAGTTGCCCGCCAAGCTCCCTTCATATAAACATTATCACAAAAACCTTGTCGCTCTTTTAGCACAGGTAAAACTAGGACTCTTAGACCACCTCGCATTACTTTAACACTTCCGCGCTTCCACACCTTTACACTTCTATTGCCACTTCGTGGTTGGTTGTGTTGTCTTTAAGGTTGTTCTTAGTTTGAAGCGTGACTCAGTGTCTCATCGTCCACTTTTACTTTTGGTATCACGGAGATTGTGGACTCTCCTATACTTCGTGGTGTTTCTTACATGCGCCATTATGTTTTTGTTGTATCATACCGACTGGTAGAAGTCGAAGTTGCAAGTGGTCATACTCGTCTTGAATCACTTGTGGAAAACTTTTACTCACATTCGACTTTTCCATTAGCAATCCCCAGTACTTTCTCAAGGAAAGTGTTGTGGATTGAATACGACGACATAAATCTTATACTTTCGATTCTTTCTTCCAAACCATTATATTTTTGAAGATGCCAAACAACTCTCGCCGCACTTCCCGTCGCGTCAATGCCCGCTTCGCTCCCCACTCTCCAAATGATCCCTACCGCGTTCATGACTATACTCGGTTTGACCGTATGGGTCACCCCATTGTTATGGAGATAAGGAGTTCACCAACTCCCATCTCTATCCGTATGAGTCAAACCGACGCTCAGGATGCTAGGATCAATGTCAACTACGTTTACAGGGACAGAGTCAGGCGCATGGAATCGATGGAGTATAGTCTTCTCGGTCGTCACGGCTGGGACAGATTTAGGCAGAGTGACAGGCAAAGGCACCTCCGAGAGGTTAATCGCATCATTGATGAAGCCAATTGAGAGGCGGAATTGGATTTATACAGACGAAGGCCTCGTAATGTCAGCGCGGAAATAAGGGCACATCAAACCCAAAGTTCTTCCAGGGTTAATGCTGCACCTCCTCGCCGATCTGCGTCGCCGTCGCACCCGCATCCTCATCGTCATCCTACTCCAATGCCACCGCCTTTTGTGAGTGCAGGATTATTGCTTTGGGACATGGTTGCCCAAGCATTAAATAATTTTGCATCTCCACAGACTTCTTCAACAATGGTCAATCCGCCTACGCCGGTCATTCCGGATATCGTTGATGGTATGAACGGATTAAATATCAGTTCACCAGTTTCTCATGATTCTTCAGAACCAGTAGTCCAGGCCGCTTCTGCTGCCGAGCCTACACCGGTTCCGTCCTCCACTACTCAGGAGGAGGGACAGGTTGAAGATGAATGGCCAACGGTATATGCTCCCCAACCAGTCATTCCTACCTTCTCATTCGACAACTGGGTTCACGTTGACCGTACCGACACCAGGCTGGCTTCGCCTGTCTATGCGTGTGGTATGGTTTACGGCGGGGATGGACCAAAGGGGGAGGTTTTCAGGCCGGAGCAAGTTTATTCCATCCTCGCCATGCAACACGTCAACCATCCCAACTATATGCCCAATGAGCTGGTCTTACGCTCTAAGGGACTTGTTGATACAATGGTCGTTAGCATGGGCAACAAATGCGAGCACTATTGTGAGACGGTCGCGGAGCTGGAGGAATTTGCCAAGTCACAGCGGATCAAGGAGATCACAGCCTGTGCCCGGATCTACCTCAAGCTCAAGAGGGGACAGTGGCCGGACTGTGACAACATCTGGAATATGTACTTCATCTCAGTTGCGGACTTTCACACAGCGATGGAGGTCTTCAATGGTCGCGATCATCTTAGCGATCACCAGCTGGTCTGGCTGACTCAGAGATGTATGGAGAAGAAGGAAGACTGGATGAGTATCTTTCATAGGGAGGAAGAATTTAAAGGCAAAATGAAGGAGGTAAAGATTGAGCCCGCTGAGCTCGAGCCTTCTTTAGAACCTGGATCGTCTTCTCTTTGAATGGACTCTCTGCAAGCAAATCGAACTATACCGCGCAATGTATACTATAAAATATTGTGATGTGTACATTTATACTTGTTACAAACGGTCATTTTCATTAGTGTAGTCCGTAGTGTACTTGTATGCTTTCTCTATCTCTCTCTCGTTCTGCTTCGAGTCACAACCATCACGTAGCGCATTCTGACGAACTTTTATGACTTTTCTTTACAAAGTTTGTAACGTTGTACTCTGGCTTCCTTAGCGTGTACGAATTCCGAATTACACCTCTTTGACACAGAGAACTTTTGTGACGTCGATAGTGTTGCAAGATCCTGTGAAACACAACCGTGCCCTAACCACTATAGATATTCGTTTGAAGCAGATTTAAACAAAGTTTATAGAATTATTGCATTGGTAACACAGGACCGGTATCTTGAACCTTTTGAACATCAGAAAGAACTCATTGGAGGTTACATAGGATCTGTACCGCGTCTTGACGTACCTGCTTTAGTCAATTCATACCTTCTAGACTTAGCAAATCTGACACGGAGACAGGGCTCGACGTGACAAAAAGGGACACAATGCGGATGACGACGAGGAGGTGGTGGCAGGCGTGAAGCACAATGCGTTCACCAGCTATCAAACTTATTCAGAAAGCTAGCCCAGTAAAGACCAAGTTAGTATTGGGTACTACTAGCTATGTAGTACAGGAGGGGTTTGCTTACCTAGCCCAGTAAAGACCAAGAGGTCGAGATGGGGGCTAGAAGCGTACATGTAGCTGCTTATATAGACTTCAGGGACCTGCGCACAGACCATGTTGAGGGCAGGCTTTGCAAGAAGCCGTGTGAACGAAGAACAAAAGAACTACCTAAAGGAGAACAATAGCTATTGTTTTGACCTTGCCAAGAACTCTACCCGTGAGAGAATCTATCTAAAAGGAGACCAACTATTGTATTCCATTCCCACACCTGTGAGAACATCCTTCCATAAAGAGAACAATAAGGAAAGAACAAAAGGAGTCCATGTGGACGTCATTTATGACATCAAACCCTAGCTATGGGCTGAACCGTGTGTCTGTAGCCATGTGGTCTTACTTAAGCTAAGTCACATGCCAGTGTGACGTAGTAGCAAGTAATGTGACCGTGTGGAGCGTCTAAGCCACGTGATACGGGCGCTTAATAGATGTGCAGAGGAGTTTATGCAGAGAGAATTGAAACTGAGTTGTAGCCCAGAGTTTTACAGATGAAAACAAGAGGTAAATTGCGAAAATTAAGGGCTAGTCAGGCCATCCATGACAAAATTGTCGAGAATCAGAACCACAGAACAACGAACCAGAAGTAGTAATAGATCAGGAACCATCAGAGATCATCACAGGCACAACTTACATTGGTGACACATCCAATCAATCTCTAGATAAGAACTCAAATTCCGGAGAAAATACTGAAGTCAAAGATCTTCTAGAAGAAACTTCTAAACAGACGTCATCCCCTGTAATTGCACCTGTAGTACCTCATATCTCTAAAGTGTACATTCCGTACTACGACTTGATCCTTGATTGCTTTTGGTTATAATGGCTGAACCAGGAAAGATTAGCGGTAGTCAAATGATCGTCTTTGACGGTTTAAACTACAAGAAATGGTCCACCGCTATGATTGGCTTGTTCAGATATTCAAACACTTGGTTAATCGTGAATGGAACCGAAACAAAACCTACCTTACCCGCAGCAGCTGCGACCAGTTCAGGTTCTGGTACGACTACTGCACCTCCTGACACTTCTGATGAGAAGAAGGAACTTAAGGATTGGGAAATTCGGAACCAACGCGCTTTAGCCTATTTCAATATTTACCTTGATATTACTTTGCAATCCTATCTTGAAGGAGAGGATTTGGCCTCCGAAGTGTGGAAGAAATTGAAAACAGACTTTGAAAAGACATCAGTCTGAGCAAGCTCTGTTGTGTTCAGAAACCTACTTAGCTCAACTTTTGATGAGTCTAAGGATATGAACGTACAAATTCAAGGCTTCCGTACTAAGATTGGAGATACCAAAGTTGCTGGGTTAGACCTTGATGATCAAATTAAAGTTCATATTCTTTTGTGGGCTTTACCAACGTCATATGAAACCGCCATTTCTGCATACGTTGCCACTGTTGCAAAACCCGAAGAAATCAAGTTCGACACACTCATCCCCAAGATACTTGCGGAAGAGTTACATCAAAAGGGTTCAAACAGTGAAAATGCGAATCGGATTACGCAGACCACGCGTTTACCGAAGGAAAAATGCGAGAAGTGTGGGCTTTCTAATCATACTACGAGTCAGCACTGGGATAAAGAGAAACCTAACCAAAACAAGTCTCGTGGTAATGTAAATAATCAGCAAGGATCTTCTACCAACAACAAGCAGGGTAACAAGGAGAATAAAGGAAAGAATGGAGGACAACGCAAGAAGTCTAAAGGCAAAGGCAAAGACAAAGCAACTGTAAATAATTTTCAAGTAGATACCAAGCCTGTCTTCGAGCACGATAATGAAATCATCAATGTTTCTCTTTATTCCACGTGTGAGACTGAAAGCGTTGAATGGCTCATTGACAGTGGTGCCACTAGTCACATCACCAATGATATTGACAACTTTATCTCGTATCAACCCGCAACGGTACCAGGTACATGCTCTGTAGCAGGTAAAGATATGACTGTCAATATATTGGGAAAAGGAACGGTCGTACTTGACACAATCCTTGTGAGAGATAAAATACATCGCACAACTTTGAAAAATGTCCTCTATATACCAGATGCGACTACAAGATTCTTTTCTCCTTCTAGAGCACTGCAACTAGGATGCACTAGCAGTGTTACATCAAAAGGATGGACAATTTATAATGAAGGAAAAGAGATTATAAATGGTCAACCTAATCATGCCGGACTTTATTGGATTAAAGGACGTCTAGTCAGGAAGATAGACTCAATTAATAAAGTTAGTCGTAATGATTATATGTTGTGGCATAATCGACTGGGACACCCAGGGAATAAGATTGTCGAAAATCCTCACAAAGGAACAAAGGGATTAAAAGAAAAGATTCCTATTCCATCGACAATTTCTCCTTGTCACGGATGTCAAGTTGGAAAAGGAAAGAGACAACCATTTCCACCATCTATGTCGAGAGCTACAGAAGTCCTTGAATTAACTCATTCCGATCTCATTGAATATTCTACAACTTCTATTGATGGTTACAAATATGGTATGACTTGTCTTGATGATGCTTCCAGTCATGGGATGCTCTATTATCTCAAGCACAAAGATGAAGCATTCACAAGATTCAAACAATACAAGTCATGGGCCAAAACCCAAACAGGAAAGAAGATGAAGAAGTTCAGATGCGATGGTGGAACAGAGTTCATTAATAATGAGTTCAAGGATTATCTGAAGGAACACGGAATAGAATTACAAATGTCTGTTCCATATACTCCACAACAAAATGGTAGAGCTGAGCGATGGCAACAGACCATAAAATATAAAGCCGAAGCATTGCGTCAGCAAGCTGGGTTATCAAATGGTTTCTGGAAGCTTACTTGGAAGCAGCAGTATATTTAAATAACCGTCTACCTAATCTACGATTAAACTGGCAGACACCTATAGAGAGTTTTCTGGGTATAAAACCAGATATCTCAATGCTTCGTGTATTTGGATGTCGTGCATACGTCCATGTACCGATCAAGAGTCGTCAGAACAAGTTGTCACCAAAAGCAACTCCTATGATATTCGTTGGATATGAACCGGGTGTAAAGGGTTACCGGTTCTGGGATAAACAGCGAATCGACATTGCTCGCGATGCAGTATTTGACGAGACTCATTTCCTGTATCGTAAAGATATTACTCCTTCCAAACAACCTTTAGTCGGCAATAACAGTGATAATAACACTGTTCCTCCACACAATAATTTTTCACCTTTTGAAGAGAATGATGAACAAGGTCACCAAGATTTTGATGATGGAGATGATGATCATCCAGAGCACCAAGCACCTACTCATCCTTCTCGACAACAGCAGCAATTCCCTTCAGCTCCGGTTCTTGACAAAGAACCACAACCACAAATCAAACGAGGACCTAAGCCTAAACCACCTTTGCCACCACCTATCAACCAGAACAAACGTTCAACTGCTGGAAAAAATCCTTAACTTTCCATGCGGCCGGTGGATATGCAGAAAGCTTTAGAAAAGCAAGTGGCTAAGGACAAAAAGGAAGAACAAAATGAGCTTCGTTTGAGAGCTGACTGGAACTCGAGAACACGCGCGAGATCTCCGGTTGCAGGGCCATCCAGATTACGGATACCTTTGCAATCAGGAACGTCATCACGTCAACCCTCGAGATCACCTTCCGTTGAACCGGGTCCAGAACATCAAACTCTATCAGGAGGCTTAACTGATGATGATGATTCTGCAGAAATTGATGACGAGACTCTTAATTCAATTACTGCTTATTCAATCAATGAATATCCACAGACGTGGAAGCAGGCAATGAAAAGAGATGATCGGGATCAATGGTTTGCTGCTGCACAAGACGAAATTGATTCTCAAATGAAGAATAAAACTTGGACGCTTGTACGACGACCAGACACATCACGCAAAATTGTGAAATGCAAATGGGTCTTCACCATAAAGTCTGATGGTCAATATAAAGTGCGTCTTGTTGCAAAAGGATTCACCCAAGTTGAAGGAATTGATTATCAAGAAACTTTCTCACCAGTCGCACATTTTGAATCCATACGCATGCTACTAGCTATAGCTGCACTCGAAGATTGGGAAATTGAGGCATTGGATGTGAAAACAGCTTTCCTTTACGGCGAACTAGATGAAGAAATCTATATGGAACAACCAGAAGGTTTCGTGGAGAAGGGAACGGAGAACCATGTTTGTTTGCTTAAGAAAGCCATTTATGGACTTAAACAGGCTTCACAAACATGGAATATCAAAATTCATAACGCTCTGATAGAATTAGGCTTTGACCGGATTCATTCAGATGCTGGTGTTTACGTGTATCGGCAACAAGGGGGGAATTTAATTCTCATTCTATATGTTGACGATATATTTCCGATAGGAAATAGTAAACTTGCTATGTCTGCACTTAAGAAAAATCTTATGGATCACTATGAGATGCGTGACTTAGGAGAAGCTAAGCTTATTCTAGGCATGCGTGTGCAGAGAGATCGTAAAGCTAAAACAATTCTACTTGACCAAGAGTCGTATATTCAAGAGGCTTTAAAACGATTCTAATATGGCAAATGCTAATCCTGCTCGGACACCATTACCTTCAGGTGCTGTACTACAGAAGGCAGATTCTGACTACAAAGCAGATTCTGGTTTACTGAGACAGTATCAAGCGTTGATTGGCACGCTTATATATGTTATGATTGGTACTAGACCAGACATTTCATATGCAGTCATACATCTTTCACAGTACATGTCAAATCCAACTGACCACCATTATAGATCAGCGGAAAATATATACTGAGATATTTGCTTGGAACGCAGTCCTATACGATCAAGTATAATGGATCAAGTAATGCTGGTATTATTGGTTATTCGGATGCAGACTGGGCTGAGAATAAAGACGACAGACATTTGACAACAGGATATGTATTTCTTTTGGCTGAAGGAGCAATTTCCTGGACTTCTAAAAAGCAGAAAACCATTGCTCTATCATCAATGGAATCAGAATACATGGCCTTGTGCGAAACTTCCAAGCAATGTTATTGGTTGCGCACCGTGCTCAAAGAATTGGAATTAAAACAGCAAGAGCCTACCATTCTATGCTGTGATAATCATGGTGCTATTTACTTCACCAAGAATCCAAAGATAGAGTCACGCTCAAAGCATATTGACATTTGATATCATTATGTTAGAGAGTTTGTCGAAAATAAGAATGCCGAACTATATGCTGTTCCAACTGAAGAACAGATTGCTGATATCATGACAAAGTCATTGGCATTTCAGAAGCAATCATACTTCAGTGGGAGATTAGGTCTAATTGATCTAAACACTCACTAATGTAATGGTTAAGTGGGAGTGTTAAAACTATATATAATATAATATGATATGATATGTAGTTTCCCACGCCTTATTACAAGGACGCTTTAGGTAGCAGAGTTCCCACAGTCTTGATATGGGAATTATGTAGCCGTATATGGAAACTCAAGTAGTAACCATCGCATTAGCTGAGACATACAGATATGGGTTGTAATAGTACTATACATATATGTACGCCTGTGTTCCAGTAGCATAGGAAATGACATGGAAAGCACGTAGTACAACTCCAGAGGATGCCTAAAGCATATATCTGAGGACAAGTACTAGCATGAGTCATTTACTCATTATGTACGCCTCTGGTACAAGTGCTGAGCCTAGTCATACAATGAGTCATGCACTCATAGCATGAGTCATGCATGAGTCATGCACTTAGTATTACAGTAGAATAGCTGAAGTAGACATGTATAGTAGTTGCTTACATAAGTAGATACAGACATGTATATAAGCAGAGCTGCTGAAGCAGCAAGAATAATAAGACTCATCTTCGAAGCTTAACAGCCTCTACCCCTCGCACACATATTCCACTTTGTTAAAAGGTCAAGCTGCCAAAGTACCGCAACAAGGTCTCTGAGTGAAGAATCATGCACAATCAGCTAGATACCCTCTTCCTGACACCAGCACCACTGCTGCAAAACCTAGTAATGCCAAGAAGAGGTTTTCTGAAGGCCCCCCGCCCCCGCATTGCCGCCACCACAGCCGGTCAAACTTGGCGAGGACACCAGCAACGTGAGCAACAAGTTGCTTTGTATGATGGGATGGACAGAAGGTACAGGCCTTGGCCAGGGTGGTGAAGATCGAGTGGAACCAATGTATGTCCAGGGACCACACTTGAGCTATTAAAATTACCATCCTGAACCCCTCTTGTCTTTCAATTGGTCAGTCAAATTGCAATCTGTGCGGTGGGGGTGGGTCTTGGCACTAGCAAAGGTAAAGAGATTGGCAAATATAATGAAGGGCACACTGGATATGTGTATATGGCACAGGACTCGGTGGTGAAACGTTTTACAGAAGCAAATTTGATATTGCAAGAAGCATGGGCAAGATATGTTTAGAAGGCTGATTTAATCTCTCTTTCCTTCACTGATGACAGGCTAGAGAACGATGCAACAGCTGATAGCGGACTGCCAGTCCGTCTATACCCTGCAATCTCTGTGTACAACAAGTTGACTTTTGCTGTGCACTTTCATGTCTTTTGCCAGTTTTACCACCTTTTCTAAGGCGTGTCGGTACCAGAATCATACTGTCAGCCAATGACAATCTATCATTGTTAGCTGTAAGAAAACTAAGGTAGACAACACTAGGAACACCCACCCTTATGTAATTGGAGCACTTAATACAGATGCCGGCCAAAATCAGGATAGAAAATTTATTCTTGTTCCTTCAGGCTCCTAGACCACATTGTGGAGTTAAAAGTGCCTCAAACTACATCAAATACCATTAAACAAACTGTCTTTGTGTTGGAACGACACATGCAGGTGCATGCAGTCTTTGCTAGCTGTAAACATCTAAGATCTCGGAAAGATTTGTGATTGATGATACCTTATTTTGAAGGCTATATTTTACATGGTCAGTAAGTGCTGGCCAAAATTGACTCATGAAAAATTGACAACCTCGCCAGATGAAAATGTGAAAAGAATCACTTTTGGCTTTGGGGAGATTTTGGCAAAATAAATACATGTGACTCAACATATTTGAAGATACACTCAATAGAGACCGTAGAATACACTCTTAGGACTATTTTCCATTGATCAGATTCATGAAAAGGTTTCCCACGTTTCCGCCATTGGGGTTGGTGTTGGGGGGATGGGATTTAAGCGCTTTGCTTACATAGGGGGTGGGTGTTCCTTGTGTTGTCTACCTCAGGCATGTTTTTGCTCCATGTACGTCTGCCTCAACCTCTAATCTCCCCTCTAATCTCTCGCTGGAAACTGTTCCAATCTATAGGTTTGGACTTCCTTTGCATGTCACGGAGGATTTCGTAAACTATCCGATACCGCTCAGGTTTGTTTTGAGGGGGCACAGAGCCACGCGGAATCCAACTTGCTGCCACTTTGAATGAGTTGTAGAGGCCATTTCCATCCTCATACAATTTTTTGGCTGCTTGCCTGAGTAATTCCATATCCACCAGTCCATCTATAGGTGGTGTGAATGGGGTGAGATCATATTCATCAACACGTGGCCTGTGGAGGTTGCCTGCATCTGTGCTTTGTCTCTTCAAGATGGGGCAGATGGAGGGAATTGGAGAGTGGATTTCTGTACTGTCACAAGGGATGGCAGAAACAGTCACTGTACGGAGTGTGCCAGTGACCAAAATGGTGAGAAGAACAAGAGAGGTCAAGAACTGCATAGTAGTATGGGGTGTCAAAGAACAAATTAGAGAGGGTTTCAAAGGATGATGAGACAGGTAGCTGTAAACACAGTGACTCAGGGCAAGTACAATGTAGACAACAATCTACTTACCAGCCAGCACTGGATCAATATGAAGGCCTAGGGCGGCAGAGATATGCAGAAGTATAAGCTAGCTGTCCACAATATCAATACAGTACCCCTTGAAGGCAAGTGCAACACAGGCAACAATGTACTCACTGACTAGCACTTGATGTGGAGACAAGGGCTCAACACAACAGCTGGGATTGAGAAGCGGAGAACAGTGTAGTTGTTGTGGTAGGTGTGAAGCACAATATGTTCAGTGGCTATAAACCTTATGCAGATGTCTAGCTCATTTAAGGCCGAGTTAGATTTTGACTACAACTTATGTAGTACATGAGGGGTGTTGCTTACCTTGCTCAGACAAAGTGGGGATGGATATGGGGGCTAGGAGCGTACATGCAGCAGTATTTATAGACTTGAGGACTTGTTCACAGACCAGGGTAGGCAGGAAGCTGTGTGAGAAGAAAGAAAAATCGAAAAAGAAATTATTGATCGTTGGCTAGACTATGCCAAGACCTTTAATCTAGCTATAAAACCCAGTCATTGTATACTGGTCTCACAATTTGCAGTGTTTGATGCTGATGTAACACATGCTTTAACTGCTCCAAGAACAAAGGGGTTGAAGATCTCTTGAATCAATTCCCAAAACATGTTACATGTGTCCTGTTGATGTCTGAACTGCCTCAGGCTATGTTCTGATGGTGACTCCGGCAGAGAGAGCAACTAATATTGCCTGTGAGACTTTGTGAAACAATCAGATCCAGTGCTCAGTGCTGATACAGCCAAAATTTCCATGGGAGTTGAGAATGTCATCCAGAGAAGAGGGGCCAAAACATAGGAGTTTATCAATGGTTACTATCAAGTCACAGCACGAGCGTTGGGGTGAGACACATGATGGGTGCCACATGGCCTTGAGTAAGCTGATTTACATGCAAGTGTGACATAGCAGAAGAGTAATGTGACCCTGTGTAGAGCATCTGAGCCACTTGATAAGGGTGCTAACTAGATGTTTGAAAGGGCTTTGCAAAGGGTGTGATAGGAGTTTTTAGACAGTTAAAAACCAGTCTATTGTGTGCAAACTAGAGGTAAATTGTGAAAGATAAGGGCTAGTCAGGCTATCCACAATGGTGCTGAAGCAAAGGTTTGCTGGAATACAAGAACAGTGGTAAGAAGCTTTACATACTTCTTCTTCTGCCTTGCTAATATGACAAACAGCACACAGAGCTGTGTATATGGGTTGACAATGCTGAAGTTTCAGATTGAGTTTCAGATCACGACTAGTGTTAGCAAGGCCAGCAAGCGGCAAGTACAATTCCTGAGAATTGAATGAAATATTACTTTTGAGCCAGATTTGTAAGTAAACGTGGTGCTGGTAGAAGCATGAACAAGGAATTTTGTTGGGGGTAGCTTTTCCAATGAGTAATGTATAGTAGGTTGGTGGTTTGTCTTCACTG
Source organism: Cytidiella melzeri (assembly GCA_022592445.1). Classification (NCBI taxonomy): domain Eukaryota; kingdom Fungi; phylum Basidiomycota; class Agaricomycetes; order Polyporales; family Irpicaceae; genus Cytidiella; species Cytidiella melzeri. Next base: position 55,270 of record JABYQR010000257.1, read on the forward strand.
GAGCACACAATCATTCATAAAAGAAGAGGGACTATGCTGTATTGTTTGAAATGCAACAATGGGTGTGAGTACAGGATTGAAACAAGTTTCTGGAGTAGAGCATGGAGATAAAGATTGTTTGACATGTGTCTTCTTCTTGGTGGTGTTGAACTATGTTCAATGATCTAGATACAATTTGGTAAAATGTAGGAGCACTGTTACAAGTGATTATGTTATTGATAGCAAATTGAATAATCATATAGCATGAAATAGTTAATTGCAGCTGTGACTTTGTTACCAAAAGGACCTGAGTAAACAACTCTGTTCATGGTAAGGACCTTTCCAAGCCATCTGGTCATGAATATTGACTGTGATACAGGCATTTGCTATTGGCGACACCTTTGATAGGCAAATTGATCCGGGATAGAGTGACTCTACTACAAATGATAAGTTTGATTCCAGGAAAAGGAGCCATACATTGATGAAGGTAGCCACCAATGTTAGCAAGGGGCTTCATCCATCTTGCCATTAATCTTGTGCAGTGTTCACTGCTGATTCTAGGAAATTACTTGCTTCAGAAATGAAGGGCTTGAGGGTGTCTCATTTGATCAATTGTTAGAACATGTTACATGTGTCCTGTTGATGTCTGCACTGCCTCACCCCCATTGGAGCTGCCACAGGCTGGGTGCTGATTGTAACTCCTGCTTATAGAGCAACTAGTGGTTGTGAAACTGTTTGGAAGAATCAAAGGCAGTGCTCTATGGTGATGCAACCACGTCTTGTTAATGTCTGAACTGCATCAGCCCAACTAGAACTGCCACAGGCTGTGTTGTAATTGTAACTCCTCCTTAGAGAGCAACTAATGGTTGTGAGATTTTGTGGAACAATTTGATGCAGTGGTTGCTGCTGATGCAACCACGGTCTGAGCTGCATCACCCCTATTGGAACTGCCACAGACTGTGTTCTGATTGTAACTCCTGCTTAGAGAGTAGTGGTTGTGAGACCTTGTGAACCAATCGAATGCAGTGCTTGCTGCCAATGCAACCATGCACTGTTGATGTTTGAACTGCTTCACCCCCATTGAGCCTGTCACAGCTGTAACTCCTGCTTGGACCTCAGTGGTTGTGAAGACCAATTGAAAGCACTGCTGGCTGCTGATGCTGCTGTAGATATTGATCTAGGGTTGCACGATCACCAACGTTTCAGCACTATAAGTCCTGAGCGATTGGTATTGCAGCCACAGGGGTGGGGCGGACATTGACAAAGTCAGCTACATGCAGGGACACAGCTGGAGGTACGGAAAATCATACGAGCGGGATGTGCGGGAGTTTCAGAGGTGAAGCCAGGCACGGGAAGCAGGCAGAGGAACAGAAAGCGCGTGACGGGAGACAAAACAGCACAGATGTAGTACCCATGGCGACTGAAGACTACAAAGACGAGGAGGGAAAACGTTGACGAGGAAGACTTGGGGCCCTGCCCCACCGTTTGACAAATGTTCCGCAGTAGAACTGCACAATGATCGGCTCGATCGTCTGCAAAGTCTCCTCAGGTGCACCTGTGAGCGATCCTACGGTCTTGAGTAGTTCAGGTCCATTCGGCCAGCATTCCATGAGAAGCCGCAGTCCCTCAAGACTTGTGGCGTGGACTAAACAGTCGGAAGACGAGAGACCGATGTTGCAAGTCGGAAGGGAAGTAGATACAACATGTGGCCAGTTTGGAAGACCTGAGTCATCCGGTCAGCTCGCTGAGAGGCAGCTGCCGGGCGAGAACGGTCTGGCTGCAAGAACGCCATGTCAAGCATAAGAAGTTCCACGCGGAAACCAACCTCACTCAACTCCCATGCAACGTCTCAACACAGCTGGTCATCAACCGTGGTAACAACACCACCAAACCAAGCAGGCCGCAGCTCAGCAGTCGCAATGTTTTGGCCTCGTAACGCGGCAGAGAGAACCTCAAGCACCTTCCCTCAATCTCGTGACTTGCTGGTGTGGACAACAGCCGACGTTTCGAAGCCATCATCGAGGTATGCGCGCCACCATCGCGCAGGAAGGGGTTCCCGGTGACCAAGATGGCGGATTATGTAGTACCAGCCTTTGCGAGCTTTCAGCCAGTTCAGAACATAGCGGTGTTGTCGGTCTTGAGACGAGGCGAGTACATGTGCAGGCTGAGGAACCCAGAATCCTATGCTGGGGTTGTTGGAGTCGATGGCAATGGTGCTAGCGTGGCGAAGGGCGTCCTTCCACACAGGGAGGATCGGTGGTATGCACGGGTTTTCATCCTCGTCAAAGGCCTTGGCCTTGATAGGGTTAGAGAGACCCGAGGCTGCTGGACGCCGCTGTTGATCTGTAATATGCAAATGTGTTAGTGAATAATTCCCACGCAATGCTTCAACAACTCACATGGCTGATTCCGAGCAGTTGACCTCCCGTGGCGTGAAGGCCCTGCTTGTCAGTGGTTCGGCGGCGGTGTCCCCAATCTTCTGCTGTGCATGGCCCCGCCTTGCGAGGGGTTGGGAGACGACGATACCCAAAGTTGTGGCTCTCCAGCTGTGCTCTGGGAAAGGCCAAAGCTTGCAGGAAAAGGCTTCGATTCAAGATCAATGTACACATTGCAATGGTACAGTGTGGCATCAAAGTGAAAACGTCCAGCGCTGCCGACGAAGATCGGATCCGAGGTGTACGAGCCATTTGAGGTCACAATGCCGCTGGGCTATTGTAGTCCGCCGTGAGAAACAATAATATCGGTTGAGCTGAGGGAGTCGGCAAGTCACATGTACCACACTGGTACGCCGGCAGTATACATGTGAGCGGTGACAAGGGGAGAAGTAGTGAAGCATCCCATAAGATCAGGATGAACAATCCGAGGGGGTGCGGTCGAGTCAAGATTGCTGAAGAGTCTTTCGTGCGTCATGCACACCACAACCATGCAATAGTATCGCTCCAAATTGGCAAATTGCCGTATAAGATCGCGGCTGCTAGACGCAATAGACAGGCATTCGAGGGAGGCTGCGGTGTGCATGTAAAGCCATCGGAGATGACTGTTTGGAGGGTTTGTCTTGTCGCGCTCTTCCAGATCATGGTGCAGATCTGCCAAATGCTTGCGCAGAGTTGCAAGCCTCGCAGGCATCATGATAAACATGCCTGGGATGTTGCTGCTAGCGATCTGCATGTCATCTTGTGTCAGGGTCTCCCAGACGTCTTTGGAGTGGTGAGGATGAGTAAACCGCGGCATACACGAGAGCAGCCGGCACGACGGACTGGCATCATATATTTGGGGCCATAGCAGCGGATCCTCCATCCCAAATCTGCCATCTGCTTTCATGGACACAGATACTTGGCCCCAGCATGGAACAGACACATATGACATGTTGGGAGACGTGATAACGTATTTGCCATCCGGCATTGAGCTGGCGACCAGCCCATCACGGAACAATACTGAGACATGGAGCATGAGTAAAGCAGCCACGGAGAGGTTCAGCGGATGGACATACTCTGATAGTTGGAGTCTTGGGGAATTGTGACGCGTTCATACCACGGCATCATCGGAGATTCTGGTATGAAACTACTGAGAAAAGGTATTGGTACAGCAGCAGCAGGACTTACAGAATAAGGCAGGCAGGAGGAAATGAATGTTAGATGTGCCCGTGTGAGAATATAAGACGCGTGCTTGTACACGTATCCGTAACGAGGAGTGCGCGAGTGTACCCAAGGACGACCCACAAAAATCCGAGATGCGTGCTTGAACAGAAACCTGAGAGGCTTGTACGAGAGCGTGACAGGCTTGTACGCGTATTTGTGTCAAGAAATGCGCAAGCGTACCCACGAGGACAATCCACGGAAATCCAAGAGACGTGCTTGTACGCGTGTCCACGACGAGGAGTGCGCCTGTACCCACGAGGACAATCAACGGACATCCGAGAGGCGTGCTTGTACGCGTGTCCACGACGAGGAGTGTGCCTGTACCAAAGGTCCTTTGAAGAGCACGCCCGTGTAGCGTGATCTTGACGGTCAAGTGTACACTAACACAAGACTAGGGTATGCGCAACAAGCACACACAGCCAAACGAGACAGAGAGGAAGAGAGCAGAGAGATGGGATGGAGAGGAAGAGCAAAGAGACGAGATAGAGAGGAGTGCGTGTGAACGAGGTGTGGTTGAGACCTGAGCGTGAGAGAGTAAACATGTGAGTATATGTCACATGCTCAGGGCACCTCTGCCTCCAAAGCCTCCAGTCCCAAACTTCGAACACGCGCTCACTTCACCTCTCGATCTTTGTCCTCGTCCTGAAAAGCTACAGGGCTTTTCATAGGCTTCTGTGCGATAGCGTTTGCACAGCGTTGACTGCAATAGTGTTCGTTGTCTTCGCCTGCCCTCGTCCCTGCTGGCTCTCTCATCCGTCTTGCAGTGCTTCCTCTGGTGCTTACTCTTTGTGCTTTGCTCTCTCGGACGGGTCGGCTTTTACTGGCTCCCTGGCTCCCTGGCTCCCTGGCTCCCTGGCTTCTATGCTGTATCTTACTACCTTACAAGGATTGCTTTCGGTGAGTTTGCTGTTTTTGTACGCCCTCGTCCCCACTCGCTCTCCCGGAGGATTGCATACCTCCTCCGCTCCCTGTGCCTGCGCACCGTGTCCAAACACCTTACGAGGATTGCTTTCGGCTAGCCTAGTACGTGTACTTCCCCGGTGCTCGCTGTCTGTGCTCTAGCTCAGCGTGTCCTGCCAGTGTTGTCTTCAGCTGTCTCCCTTTCGCCCAATCTTTCGCGCTTGAGATGCTTGCGGTGTGTTCGCTGTTTTTGTACGCCCTCGTCCCCACTCGCTCTCCCAGAGGATTGCATACCTCCTCTGCTCCCTGGTGCCTACATGCTGTGTCCAAACACCTTACGAGGATTGCTTTCGGCTAGCCTAGTGCATATACTTCCCTGGTGCTCACTATCTGTACTCTAGCTCAGCATATCCTGCCAGTGTCGTCTTCAGCTATCTCCCTTTCGCCCAGTCTTCCGCGCTTGAGATCTGAAGGCAGCACGTCGTCTCAATAGTGGCTGTGCATTTTCCGTGCATGGAAGATTCAAGGAGGGCAACAGGCTTTAGTGGCGCCTCGAGTCTGCAGTCATGGGAGGCAATGTTGAGGGGACTTCCAGGCTAGAATTTGACAATCTAGAGCAAATTTTGAGCTACGAGGGTCTGTGCCTAGCGAGGACCGTTGCAGGGTGCGGGTTTTGGCCAGACTGTGAGTCAGGTGATGAGCCGTTGCAGAAACAACTCACCACCATCAGGATGCTGGGTGGGCTGGTCTAGGATTTTAAGAGAAAGTGAGTGGTGTAGGCACTCCCGCCACCTTCAACTTTGATCCTCTCATTAGTAAGCATTTTTTGGCTAGTGCACTCGCAGGTTCGCTCTTTATTCAAACAGCACGTCCGCCGCTGACTGTTCTGACTCTAGGGGCGTGTATGTGGACTATTTGGCCATGGTGACAGAGGTGGGGATGCCGAGCGGATGTGGTAAATGGGTGCTTAGCTTTGTATGCGCAGCGGTGAGTTCTCAAGTCAAGTCACAGAGGTAGCTAGCGCTAACTATTGCTGAGTACTTGTTTTGTACCATGACATGAACTAGTGTACTAGTAGTACAGTACAGTTCGGGTGTCAATATGATATCTGCCTCATTTGCCACCGACAGGCTTGAAAAGGGTGTACACCATTCACCACGCAATCTTGTAAGATGAGGTTTGTGCCGTCATGATCTCCAGCAGGGGTTGTTGTAGTTCATCTAGTGACCCTCTTTACGGCGTAATGGTAGGCGGACTTGATAGGAAATTCATTATTGTAATCAGAAGCTATAGCAGCCTGACAGACTTCGGTGGTCTATTGAGGGTACTTCACGACACGTCGAATTGTACTTATATTCTGCATGAACTAGCAGTCCTCGTCCCCAACATCACTGTGATGCTTTCACGTCCCAACGTCACCTCAGACATAGAGGTGGTTGCAGTGCCTACAGGTACAGAGGTTTTACAGTATGAGAGATCTCTCATCTTCTATGCAACTAATTTGTAAGACACTCGGGCACAGGTGTCAGCAGTGTAATTTGGTTTGCAAGTGTCAGTACCGCCCAGGCAAACCATGGTGAACATGGAATTGACATGTTCCGTGCGTGGCTGAACGCACGAGTATTGTGATGATATGTGTACGGCGGTGTATCGTGTTTGTTAGTGTTACCTGTGGTTGATCGGTAGGTATTCTGCATGGTGAACAGTGACATGGATAGTCCAACAGAGACCGGAGTTTTCCAACAATGTCACAAGTTTACAGCCTTAGGTGCCTATCTAGAGCGCTTATTTTCCGGCTAGGAGTGTTACCGGACCTAACCCTAACCCGGGTCACATGACATCCTGCCTTATTTATCAATAGTCCAGATCCAAACCCCAGACTCAATCTGGAGCGGTTCCAGATCAACCTAGGCTATTGTTCTATTGTTCAACTTCCATTGTTAGGGATTCCCCCAGTTCCTATTGTTCTATTGTTCCTGATGCTATTGTTCTATTGTCTATTGTTCTAGTCCTTTTGTTCTATGTACCCCGGTCCTTGACAGTTACTAAGGTCCTTGACAGTTACCCTGGTCCCTTATTGTTCTATTGTTACTCCAGCCCCACAGTTACTCCAGTCCCTAGTGTGGGAACTGGTGCACAGACCACCCAGACACAGTATATATAGTACCCCTTACCCTCCCTGGTTCTGCATCTTGACCTCTTTGTCATTTGCACTGCCAGGTGAGTTACTCAATGTAACCTAGTATAAGCTTGATATTAACTTCGTCATTTGCACTGCCAGTATCCGGCCTCTGAGCCTGCTTGCCTGCTTATCATCGACTTTGACCTTGTTGTTGTCGTTGGAGATCCACTTCCACTTCCACTCCCCCTCTTCTCTGCCCTTGTTTAGGGTTTAGCAGTATAGCAGCAGTCGCTCCGCAACAAACAGATCACTTCTGTAGTAGATCGAGTGGCTCATAAGTAACAGGGAAGTAGATTTGGAAAGCACAGTATGAAGCTCGTAGGAGATCACTTGTGTAGTAGATTGAGTGGCTAATACACGGTACTTCTGTCGTAGATTGAGTGGCTAATACACGGTATCGAGCTTGTAGGTGATATGACAGATGTACTATGACAGATGTACATGCTCGCTGTTGTCAACAGCGAGCACGGCGAGGACAATGGGAGGGAACATATACCACAGCGAGGATAGGACGGGAACACTGGGATGGAACACAGCGACGGCGAGCACGGCGAGCACGATGGGAGGGAACACAGCGAGGATAACAGCGAGCACGGCGAGGATGATGGGAGGGAACATATACCACAGCAAGGATAGGACGGGAACACAGCGAGGAAAGGCCGAGGAGGCAGCGACAGGAATGTTTGCGAGCAGTGAGTTACCAAAAACGTGGGAAGTATTCTTTAGGCTAGGCGTAGTATTAATAATATTATTCTTCGTTTGTATATACTACGAAAAGCCGCCAACATCTCAGTCTTCGAGCCGGACACGGTCAAGGAGACTTCCAAAGCCTTCTAATAGAAGTAGGTGGGAAGGTCATCACAGATTCTTGCCATTGTTCCTCTTTTCTCTCACACGTCCTCGAGGAAATCTTCACGAGGTGTCTCGCTCGCTGTGAGATTTTTATTTGCTACTCTTCTAATTATTCGGCTTTTCCGCTCAGCCTTTTTGAGACTCTGTGTTGTAGATTGTGACGGTTGTATCTATGCATGCTAACATTTGTCTCCAATATATGTGGGCAAAACATACTAGAATACCTGACTTTGGACCTCTCCGAGTCCTTTTCCTACCTCAGTCAACGCGTGCTTTTCAATAGGTCAAATCGGATAACTTTTTCTCTATATGATTGGAACTGCACTCGGAGGCATTGAGCCTTAGAGGCTGGCTTACTGGTAGTATTAGTATATCCTTCACGGCCCATCTTCATCAATCTAATCATGAGAAGACCTACTGCAACCCGTCTCCGAGTCGATTGGCATGTTCTGTGATGCTGAGGCGATTGGAAGATCATAGTAGTAGCTGAGTCAGGCTACTTCTCCATCTCCAGCTTACATTGATCCCAGTGCTTGAAAACAAAAAAAACCCTCGCACGCTGTCATCCAACCGGCCGAAACTCCCAATGACGGAGATGCTAGCTTTGGGGCGTGTTTGAAGTGCTGCGTTGACATTCTTATAGTTACTACAACTCAATGCATCATGAGTGGCAGACGTTACAATGAAATGACAATCACTGTTGGACGTATCAATGGATAAATCAGTGCACCCGAATCGCCGCTGTGTCCCTGTGGTAGACTTGCAACTTGCTCGCTACATGCCATACAAGTAGATTTGTTTTGTTAACATCACTGTGCTACTGAGGACTTGCAATCCCTGTAGTAGTAGATTTGCCGCTGCTACTTCATCCGTAGTCGTCCGAGCAATAGCCACCGGCACTGCGGGCAAAGGCCGATTTCACATGACGTGAAATTATTGTGAGAGTTATTTGATATGTTAATAATCCCATGAATATCTGGTTATGTTTGGGGGGTTAGATTAATATACAATCAAAGACATTTTTGTGATTCTTCTACAAATTTTCAAGCCTATCTACTGGCAGCCTTTCCGCGCTCCGAAAATCTGTGTGAATATTGATTTTTCGGGCAGATTTCCGACCGACCTAAAATTGTAAAAACAAATGGATTTCCCACGTGTGTCGGGTGATGGCAAACATAACGTGGCAAACAACTTTCCAGAACTTTTCAGTAGCACGTCGCCCGAAATTCTACCCGCCCTTTCCTTTTCTGGATTTTTTCATGCCCTTTTCCAATTCCGTGAAAGGCATCTTTTCCACTTGGTTTTCTGAGCCATGAAAGGTAAATTTCCTTTGATTTTTCTTTTTGATTTAACTACCACTTAAAAAACAGAAATTACTGCCCCTGAAAAGGCACAGAATTTGTATAGCATTATTTTGTATTCTCAAACATTGAGAAACAATTCCGAGCCCAAAATTGCCTATGGATTATCTGCTGATAGTTAACATTTAAGTCGGTAATCATGCAAATTTCAAGGCGTGTGAAATCGGTGTTTGCCCCTAGTGCGGACCACTAGTCTCGTACCCAGACCTCTCAGGGCCAGTCACTGTGTTTCTACAAAGGGAATTGCGCGCGTGTGCTGTTTTGGGAAGAAAAAGGCAAATCAAAAAGCACGCGCGGGCCCCGAGGGTCTGGTGCATTTCGTATAGATTGGGTGTAGATCATCCGCACGTGATGGATTTCTGCGCGAATAATTGGGCGTTTACAATTATTGGCTCTGTACGCTACTCCATAGTAAGACTTGAATTGCACACTCCTTGCTTGTCCCTCCCTCTTGAACTTTGCGCGAAATCTATCTTGGGGCATTGGATCTCAAGATGCCACACCAACTCGACCCAGACCTTGACCATGACGACAATGAACCAATGGGGAGCCCGCGGATGACCTGGACGACATAGAGCTGCCCGCAAGTGCTAGTGGCATCCTTGGACGGGCTGAATCCCTGCGCAGGTATCTCAAGACAGTACCACACCACGACATTGCTGCAAAGATGGGAAGGATTATTGACTACATGGCTGGGGAGGAGATGGACCTTCCGAACTTCCTCTACTATCTGAGCTGGAACCTCGAGCTCGATACCGACGACACGAAGATCAGGTACTAACAAAGTGGAATATGTGTGCGAGGGGTAGAGGCTGTTAAGCTTCGAAGATGAGTCTTATTATTCTTGCTGCTTCAGCAGCTCTGCTTATATATATGTCTGTATCTACTTATGTAAGTGACTACTATACATGTCTACTTCAGCTATTCTACTGTATTACTAAGTGCATGACTCATGCATGACTCATGCTATGAGTGCATGACTCATTGTATGACTAGGCTCAGCACTTGTACCAGAGGCGTACATAATGAGTAAATGACTCATGCTAGTACTTGTCCTCAGATGTATGCTTTAGGCATTCTCTGGAGTTGTACTACGTGCTTTCCATGTCATTTCCTATGCTACTAGAACACAGGCGTACATATATGTATAGTACTACTACAACCCATATCTGTACGTCTAAGCTAATGTGATGGTTACTACTTGAGTTTCCATATACGGTTGCATAATTCCCATATCAAGACTGTGGGAACTCTGCTACCTTAAAGTGTCCTTATAATAAGGCGTGGGAAACTACATATCATATTATATTATATTATATAGTTTTAACAGGTACGCTCGTACCTCGCTCATGCATACCGACATGCTAGCCTCGATTCTCGAGAAGCAAACATGGTGAGGCCATTCGCACCAAGGCCGCTCAAACGACAATGGAACGCTGGGCTGATGAAAATGTTCGCATGCGTATGAATTGCGAGATGCAGCTCCTCAAGCCGTTGGTGCTATCTCCTCCTGAAGAGCTCTCGGAGGAGAGTTTGCTGAATGTCAAGCTCAGCAGACTGACCGCGGATTACCAGAAGGTAGCTCCTCTGACCTGGAGCCTGCTGCATGCGGCATTGTCAACGCCTCTGCAGCTGCAACGCAACACCTACAAGAATCATGCACCGGTAAGTAACATTGCTGGCTTTTGTAGCTTGTATGCTTACAGGTTTATAGTCTATTGTAGCTATCATCAGCATGCTGTCCTTTGGACGGTTGCATCACAGATGTAAATTCCAAAAATTCATGTCGATCTATTTTACCTCGTGCGGACTTTCAGCGAAGGCAAACGATACCACGCACATGCTCGGCGTGACAATGAGTCAAAAGTGGAAGTACATCGGGCTTGAGAAGCTGGCACAGGCGAAACGCGACACAATATGTCAAGGAGTTCACCGCCTCGTACGATAACCTGAACGTGCGCTTCAACAAGATTGAGCAACGCGTCGACAATCAGTCAGTCTATGAGAGCGGCTGTGCCGCAACTGTCTATGTTATGGAATGTCATGTTCGACTATATTAATTAGACGCTTAACGTACGAGCGCCGTAGTTACTGTATATATGACTTACTCTGATCAATGCAACGATACGCACTTTTGATCCCCAACTCCCACTGTGTGATCACTCTCAATCTTGCTCTCTCAACGCTTTCCTCCACTTGCATAGCCTTCTAACAGGTTATAAGCCCCGGATAAGCTCACTACCTTACTCATATTACTCTCTGCACTCACTCTCCACCAGTTGATGAGCTCTGATCCCGCTGATCAGTCTGAACCTCGTCCTTCTACACGTGAACAAAAGCAAACCAACTTTCTTCGAGGTACCATCCCTCGTACCACCCGCAGGAGACGTACCCCTGTCTTCACTCCTACTCCAACTCCTCCTCCTGCTCCTACTCCTCCTCAACAACCTCCAATGTCTTCCGCTTCTCGCGCTGATACCCCAGGTCCTGCACCTTCTGCTGCACCTTCTGACCATGCCCCAAACATCCCTACTACCTCTGCCGTCGTCGACCAACCCACTGCCCGCATCACGGCATCACGACGAGTCTCAGCACCCCCCTCTGATCGCCGTCACACTCCATTCGACACACTCTGCGACGAGTTCGCTCGCCGTCACCCCACTAAGCCATCGTCAGACGATAGCGACGATCCTATGGACGACGACGAGGCGCACGAAAGGCGAAGGGGCAAACTGCCCAGAGCCCATCGTGCACCTTCCCCCTTGCCATCTGGCCCTACTGACTCCGCGCGAGCGGTGTCATCCCTCCTTTCTGTGCCTCCAAAACACGATGTGGAGTATACTATGTCGCTTAGCGATGTCCAGAAAGCCTTTGCAGACGTTGGCAAACTCACAGGTCCTGATACCTGGCCGATGTGGAAGTTCCGTGTCGATACTGCGATGTCGACCATCGTCGACTTCTACAGCTACAGGGGTGGTCTGACTATCCCTCAAGAGGTCCAACGGGCCGTCTTCAATGTCTTGGCTGGACACATCACAGACTCTGTGATGGCGAACTATCTCAATGAGACCGCGCCTCACAGACTGATGGAGAAACTCTCCGAACGCTTCAAACCGACTTCTACTATGTCGGACGCGAACAAAATCTTTCAACTTTTCTCCCTCCGCCGTCCTGTCCACGAAATGGAAAAACTGCTTGACGATGCGCACAACCTTTACTCGAAGATTCTCTCCAAGGGGATTGAATTCCCCCAGCATATCTTCTACTCCGCCCTCGTCGGCATCATTCCCCCCGCCTATGCGCATACTCGTGCTAGCTACGAGGCTGGCGTGCGTTCTTGTACTCCTGCGGGCGAGAAGTACGACTACAACCTCATCTCTTTGAGTGTGGAGCTTCGCCGCGACTTCCATAGCTGGCGACTCGCTCACCCACTTGACCGCTCTCGGTCCAAGGGTTCGTCAACCCTCGTCCCTCGCGATAGGCCCGCTGGTGGATCTTCCGCCGCGTTGCCAGCAGTCAACAAACGTGTCGAACGTCCGACAAAAGCCACTTCCTCCGCTCGTGCGGCCGCCGCTCCTTACTCTAAGGAGAAGTCCGTCCGTGACACTTCGAAGATGAAGAGTTACAACTGCAACGAGATAGGCCACACGACGCCTACTTGCCCTTCGCCCTGGACAGAGAAGTCCAAGGAGGCGATGAAGAGGAAGGGTATCACTTGGAAGTCCATTGCTGCTGGTGCCAAGGGCAAAGCTGCCACTGCCGCCGCTGTCGTCACTACTCCCGCTGTCGCTGGTCCGTCGACAACTACTCCTTGTCGCAACCAGAGCGCGTGGGTGTCGGCTCTCTCTGAGTCCGACGTCACTATGCACGTAAGTACTTCGCTTACTACTACTTTTCCTACTCTACTTCCGCTGTATGCGACTTCGTCAACAGACGAGTCGATACATATTCTTGATACTGGCGCGACTATACACTGTACGCCGTATCGAGACTTACTTTTCAATGTCCACTCTGTACCAACTATCGTACTGGCTGTTGCCAACTCAGAACAACTAGTTTTAAAACTCGCTGGTGACATGGTACTCGAGGTGGAACAGGAAAGTGGTAAGCTTACTGAAGTCTTGCTAAAGAACGTCTACTTCAACTCAACTCTACCTTTTACTTTAATCAGCGTTGGAAAACTGGACTCTGATTATCGTTTTACTTTCTATAACAATCTTTGTACTATATACGACTCAAACTCGACTTGTGTGGCTGTAGTTAGAAAATCAAACGATTTATACACGCTATCATCAACTCGAGTGACTTCTTTAGCAAGCGTGCATAGAACTGGCATTACTCTACTTGAACTACATAAAAAACTCGGTCATCTCAGTTACTTCATGATCAAGAAACTACTTCAAACTTCGTCAATCATTACTGATCATATAACTGACCATACTGAAACTCCGTGCGAGGATTGTTTACTTAACAATATCCATTGCAATACTGTACCTAAACTTCGTTCTTCATTGTTAGCTGAAGCTTTCGGAGTTCACTTTCATGTCGACATCTTTGGGCCTCTACCCACAGCGTCGATTACTGGTAAACATAAATACTGGTTGACTATCGTCGACAATGCTACTAGATGGTTAGTACTTGCACCACTAGTTACTAAAGATGACGCCTATACTCAATGGGTCATTTTTTCTACTGAACTTTTGACGCAATATGGTATTCGTGTCAAGATACTTCAAGCCGATAACGACGGTGTCTTTACCAGTAAAGCTATGACTGCTTACTTCAAAACTCAAGGAACTATACTATGTCTTACTGTACATGATACTCCT